>OY744525.1:99482339-99484839 GCA_963556195.1 Sepiola atlantica | reverse complement strand
TAAAAAGACAAATTAGCCAACGTCGATGACTCTGATTCTTTTAACAAAACAAATGTGAACGTAATGCTACGCTGAGTGGGTACAGCTAGTATTTTATCAACACGATTCTATGAGATTTTCGCGGCCATTATCACTCCGAGTCCGACTAAAAACTGTGAATAATAGCAACTAACAGGTAACTCCTCGAAACTCCCAAATGCAATTTTGTATATCCAGTCCAGATTCTATTTAACTTATAGGTGGAATCTCAACATATACCACCTCTTCACGTCTGAATGGACCTGGGCGTAAGAGTTGACTCCATATTTCCCAAAGCTACTCTTACCTCCCCACCTGCTCCACTTTCTTTGGCATACGTTCCCAATATATGCAATCCATTCTTTATGCCATAATCATGAAATCTATCGATATTACTAAGAAACAAACTATTTACATTCGTTCCATTGAAGTATGAATTTAGTTCTACTGGGGATATTCTAACGGTCATCTCCGAACATATACACCGATATACACTGGATAAGGTAGGTGAAGCAAGAGTGGTAACGCTAGATATCTCCAAAGCATTTGACAATGTCTGCCATAATGTTCTTCTCAGGAAAATCAACTCGTACGGTATTACTGAACAAATATTTAATATAATAAGATTTTTCTTGGCTAAAAACAAAGTCCAAGTCATTCTCAATGGCCTTACATCCAAACTACACCACGTCAATGCGGATGTACCCGCAGGATCGATACATTGACCAATATTATTCCTGATCTTCATAAACTACCTCTCTGATGCAATCATGTTTGAAATGGGTGTATTTTCTGATTACACCACCAATTGTAATGGCCGATAGAAACCTTCCTGAGCGTTCAACGTTTAAATACCTCGGCCTTAGGCAACATGAAGTTGAATAAATATATTGAATGTGCTGCCAAGTCACGTATTGGTAATGGTAAATATTGGCAAAACCTGTCTTGTGATATGGGTGCTTGTAAAAAGTGAAACAGAACACCTGATTTTTTCCCATCTCCCGAAACTCATTCTACTCGAGTATATAATGTTATTACTGAGTGGCGTGACAGGAAACCGTACGCCACAGGCAGCCACTTGGATTTTGATCGTGTTCGGGGACGAAAAATACTAACAACACTCGACAGTAATCAGCTGCACCGTGATAAGTGGGGGGGGGTCTAAAAGTATTAGTTGCCAGGATACAACGGAGGGGACCACCTACAACTAGAATATCATGTCATTTTGCTGAGAAGGTTATCTACATAACAGCTGTTTTTTGTAGAGTTCCCAACTATATATGAGAAGAGTTGGGAGTCGTACATCAATTTCGTGTTAAAAAATAACGGAAAAATGGACCTGGCCGTAAGAGTTGACTACGAACTGCTTGTCTTAATATATCTTAAGGTAAATGACTCTTTTAACAAAAAGAATTAAAAGGTGAAATAATGAAAAAAATATTTAAACGAATAAAATAAAATAAAATAAAAATAAGTGAAAATAAGAGAGAGAAAGAAGTTGTTTGTTTTTCTTTTCATTCAAAAAATAACGGAAAACAAATTAAAGGAATTAAAAGGTGAAATAATGAAAAAAAAATTTAAACGAATAAAATAAAATAAAATAAAAATAAGTGAAAATAAGAGAGAGAAAGAAGTTGTTTGTTTTTTATTTCATTCAAAAAATACCAAAATCAAATTAAAAGAATTAAAAGGTGAAATAATGAAAAAAATATTTAAACGAATAAAATAAAATAAAATAAAATAAAAATAAGTGAAAATAAGAGAGAGAAAGAAGTTGTTTGTTTTTATTTTCATTCAAAAAATACGAAAAAAAAACATGCATGGATACCTGGCTAAAATGTACTTTAAAGTTTAGGTAGGAAAAAACGTAGAAACGTACTTAAATATCGGAAGGTGGATGAACGGAATTAAAACGTGAAATGAGAAAACTTTTTTTTTTTTTAAATGACTAAATAAAATATTGATATATGAATAAAAGTAAGTTAAAATAAGGGGGAAAGAAAAGTTGTTCCAAAATTAAAAAACACGAAAAACATGCATAATTAATAGGATAACATGTAGTTAAAATTTAGCTAACCCTAACCCTAACTCTAACCCTAACCCTAACTCTAACCCTAACCCTAACTCTAACCCTAACCCTAATCCTAATCATTAAATGGCAAGTCAAAAACGCTGTAGGTGATTAAGGAGAATTATAAAATATAATCAGAAAATTATTCAAATAAATAAATAAAATAAATAACTAAATTTATGAATAAGTTAAAAGATAAAAGGGATAAGAAAGGGAGAGAATAACCTTTAAATTAAAAATGGTAGGAAAAGGTAACAAGGCTATAATCTAATCAAGATTTGAATAAAAAAAAATCAAGGGCGATAATTCATCAAATTATTTTTCAATTTATTCTAGTATTATTGGAAGCTATAAAGGTTGAAGTTAAGATGATTGATGTTGAGTATGATAATTTTACAATGTTTGTTATTA
>OY744525.1:99454839-99474839 GCA_963556195.1 Sepiola atlantica | reverse complement strand
TCTCGAAAAAAAAACGAAAATAAAGTGAGCTGGCGTGTGAATATACTGTTAAAAACGGTGCGTTGTTGATGTGTCTCTTTTAAAATAAGTACTTGGTCAGTGTTGAAATAATATATGGGTCTTAATCGTAATTGAGTTATATTAAATTGATTTAATTATTTATGATGGGTGTTGTCTGTTTTACTGCTTCAAAAGTGTGTTTATATTTAGGGATAACTGAATTTATTGATAAGGGTCTAGGTGGGATTCGTGAAATTTGTTGCTTGTTTATTATTTATAGTTCAGTATTTTCCCGAAATTTATTTTTATTAATTATATATATAAGATTTATATATATATATATATATATATATATATATATATATATATATATATATATATATATATATTAGTAAAGAGTTCCACTGTATAGAATTTGTAATTGAAACGTTTTTTTTAAACCAGTAAGATTCAGAGGCTTTTTTTTAAATAAATATATCATTTATTTAAATTCAAATTTTCGATTCATACAGGAATCATCATCAGGATAATAGACAATATTTTGTTTACTTCCTTTTTTTAAAAAACGACATGGTGTCGCTTGATCTTGTTCTTCATATGTTAACGAAGCAAGTGGTGTGTGCTCTGGTCGCACGTTATAAGTATTAGTAAAGAGTTCCGCTGTATAGAATGCATTTAAATTTTGTAATTGAAACCTTTTTTGTGTGTGGGCTCTGTGCGATGCCAAGAAGGTGGGTAACAGGGAGAGTAGATAAGTAGTAGAGTTGACTGCCAGCGAAAATAAGTTTGAACCCAGTGTTTTATTTATCTACCTCCCACAAGGCAAGATGTGACACAAGGTCGGGAAAGTGGGATTAGAAAAGCCAGGGCTCGAGGTGAGTATTCTGGCCATTTAAAAATTGCCTGGGCAGCCCCGTCGGCATTCCCGCTAGGGCGCCTCAGACAGTAAGCAATAAACTTACCCCTCCCCAAAGAGGGGAGGCGAAGCCTGGGAGGGTGCACCTCCTAGAACTGCACAGGACCAACAACCCCCAATAGACCGGCGTAAATGCAGACCCAAAGGCCCGGACGATACTGGTTTATTAGGTGGGGTAAAAATACCCCTGGTTGAATTAACCCAGTGTGTTTGGGTTTATATATGACATGGCCATTAAGGGAGCAAGCCACGGGACTTTAAAGGGACAACTGAGATAAACATTGACCAATCAATGGGTGTGTTATAAATTGAAATACAAGTTGACAACCTCGCCAGTGCGCCACTAATTATAACTATCCACTAGATGAAACTTGTGCGAACGCATAGACATGCCACTCCGCTAAAAGTGCTGTTGAACTGCTTAAACATTTTTTTTTATCATTTCAGAATTTAGTATTTATATATCAATGTGAATTTTTTTCTCACAATTAAATAATAAAAAAATGTAAAAAGTAGGAACAAATCCCAAGGGAATGCTAACTCGGGGGGAATTAATTTACGTTCAGTTTCATAGCAAATTGAATCAACTCGTACAAAAGTAATAGATCGGTTGAAAAAGATATGTATAATTTTTAAATCTCGCACTTAGACGATAGCAACTCAAAAGCTATATATATATATATATATATATATATATATATATATATATATATATATATATTATTTCATGTATCCACATATAATATTATAAGATATAGGATATTATGTATCCATTTTCAGTCTTTACTTCAACAATGCGTTAGTAAAGCTAGGTAGTAAGTTATGAAAATATATTTATAGCAATTAAACTACACAGAGGCGTATGCATTTTATCCCTGTAGGAAATCGTCAGGCTACACGAATTCCTTGCAATTAGCCTGACGATTCCTTACAGGGATAAAACGTGGTTATTTGACATAAACATATTTTCATCTGTCCCGGGACTAGTAAAATTAATTTGCCGAACAGTACAGTTTTGCACCATATTTATTTCCCCTATACCAAGTTAGAAATCAATAATGCTAATAACACTTATGCCTAGAATCCTTATTCCAATTTTGATCAAAATCCATTGTATGATTTTGTTTTGAAAATGTTTCCAATTTAATGTTTAAGCTTAAGGGGTATTAAGAAGAAATTGAAATTCAGGGATTCTTGCTCTAATGACTACGAATCAAATTTAATGCATATATGATATATCTGAATTTTAATCGCAATGTTTTGCCCATATTATGTCCACTAAAACCATTTAAAATACTTCAAAGAAACTGAAGTTTGAGACATATTTATTAATTGATGTCTAGTATCTTTTGTTTAAATTTTAGAAAAATTGAAAGTATCGGACATTCCACTCCTTTACTAACCATTTGGCATAAAACTAAATTTTAGTAAACACAGCCCACAGTTGTGCTCCAAAATTCATAAAGATCGGCTAATTAGTTTAGGAGTGAATCCTTTACATACAAATATATATCCATATAAACATATATAACTTTATATATATATATATATATATATATATATATATATATATATATATATATATATATAAATATTCAATGAATTAAAACATTACAATTGTTCCAAGAATTAGAACAAGTCATGTATGGCGTACGATCGTTTCCAAAACAGTTTGGAAATACTTTATTTTATTTTATAAATTAATAAAGCTAATCTAAGGAAAAAACCAAAAAAAATCGTTGTAGAGAAACATCCACTGACAGAAAGAGTCACCGGTTGATATGTTAGTAGCATAGGAGGGGGAAACACACAATGGTACTTATAAACCAAAACACCGGTACATATAAAAGAAATAACCCAATACTTTTCATACTTTCAAATTATGCAATAAATTAATTAAAGTTACAAATTCTTTTGTCAGAGTGGTAGTGAAAACAATAGAATAGAAATAAAAATAGAAATAAAATAATAAAAAATCAATAAGAATAGGATTAAAAAAATATAAAATAATAAAATAATAAAAAATAAAAAATAATAAAATAATAAAATACAAAATAAAAATGAAAATACAAAATAAAAATAAAGAAATGAAATAATTGAAATTAAAATAAAAATAAAAATTAAAATTAAAAACAACATAAAAAAATAGAAATAAAATAAATTTAGAAAATAAAGGTTAAATAGGATCCAGGGTTTTTTTACAAAGGTTTTTTTAGGAAAACATCTTGCAAGAGGATAGGAGGAAGAGGATAGGGAAAGATATGGACAAAGATATTGGGGGGGGGGGGACACCTTATAACAAACGATTATGGGGGAAAGAAACAGGATGCCAATTCCGCATTCAAATCAAAATCGCAAACTGGAATGACATTAGAGTATTCCAGGAAATATTATCATCAGAGTCCGGCCGTTAAAGACGTGTTTGGAAAAAACTGAAACAAACAGAATTTGTGTTTTGATAAGCGAGTATATTTCCTGGATGAATCGTAGGAGATCTGTTAGGGCCAGAGGAAATAAAAATATTATTCATAACCTGCATTCTATTGGAGAAAGTTTGTCTTCATACCTCCGAGGCTTGAGTCCTTTGAACTTTTTAATTTCTTGTATATATGTCTTTTGTATATAATCCAGTAGGTTAAGAGAGTATGAACGGCAACAAAAAAGTTATTATTCCACAGTAGAGTTTCTCTTGGAAATCAACTCTCTAAGTGATAAAAGAAGCGTGCCTCGCGTTCGTGGCAGTGGCAACTATTTCGGGTGGACGATTAAGTTAGCAGGGCTGGGTTAGTGGTGGGAATTAAATATGGACAGTTGGACATTAAAACTAAAGGTGTGGGGGGCAATAAGTTTAATCCAACAGGTCTGCAGAGAGACTGATCAGAGACCTGTTGAATCAGGTCATAGATTGAGAAATTCTAGAGTTTAAGGCATTGAGTTTGGATGACTCATATTTGTAAAACTGTTTATTTAAAAATTAGAGTTATTTTCACTGTTGAATAGGGGAATTGATTTTGGCTAGATTAGTTCCTTACAGTTAGACACACACTCACACACACACACACACAAAAACGAGACTGAATTCACAAATGGGGAAAAACAAACATTAACCAGCATTTAAAGCAAATAATCAAAACAAAACAAAAATAATACATTTAGTCAAATTGTATGAAAGAAGTATTTATTTTTTTAAGGAGGAAATAAAAATAAACATATTTTAAGCGTTTTTCTTTTTACTGAAAATTATTTTTGGTTTGTAATCAGGTTAAAATTGCGTCGTTAGGGTTTAGGGTTAGGTTGTTTTTTTTACTGAAAATTATTTTTGGTTTCGTTAGGGTTAGGTATTAAAGCTTTTGGGTTTTTTTTGTGCGATCAGTTTTTCTTCCTGACAAAAGTTAATCACTCCTTCGGGAGACGCAACATCTAGTGATAGCTCGTGAAAATCCTTTGCAATACTTTCGCGTTTTAATCAGTTGAAATGTTGACATGTCGTCTGCTTATTTTATCGCAATTTTATTGGCTAACCGCTTCGGTACTTTCCGGTAGTTTATGTAAACATCCTGAAAGTACCAACGCCAAGTCGATTTTAGCGTGTGTCCTGGTCTAAGAAAGTACCCACTCGGGCAACACCGGGTCGGGACAGCACGTTTAGTTTATATAATACACAGTCAGTGTCAAGTATCCCATATATGATGAGCAAATAGTATAAAAAGATTCACTTGTGCGTTTCATTTTTCATTCGAAATACTGGGTCACAGTTCAAAGTACAATTCTTGCTATTTGTTGCAGTCATAACAAACCAAATAATGGCGTTTTTATATCGTACAGAACGGTCACTTGTTTATGGTTTTATTCAATCAATTTCATTGAATTATTATTGTTTATACTCTGTGGTATAACAGTGTGGCTTACGTTGATATAGCTACTACTTAATGCTGCTGTTACTACTACTACTACTACTAACACTACATTAATAGACATTAATAAGGTAGTTATTTTGTGAGACTTTTAGCGATGTGAACGAACGTAAAAGTTACGAGTCTCTTCTCTTTCTTTCTCAGTTCGCTTATCTTACTCTTTCCTTCTCGCCGTCTCCAAAATAAAAGAAGAAGGATTTTAAATAAAGGTGCTAAACTTGACATTTTCGATCAATTAAAATGATTCCCGCTTGTTTGAAACGGTAGAGTTAACGAGCCTGTGTGGAATGACATATCAAAATAAAACAGACAACCAAAATCCCAGGACGACAAATCGAGTCTGCCAGGGTCCAAAGGACACGGTCAGGTGAATCAAAATGAATACTACACTCCCACACAACGTTTCCTGAACTCTCACACATATTCTTATACACGGCAATATATTCACACATTGACAAAGGTCGCATACGCACAATGTTTTCTGAACTCACACGCGCATATACACACACTGACAACGACTGCATAACCTAATGACTACTCAACTCACTCACACAAGATCTCACATATTCACACGCTGATATTCAACTTCACATATTCACACGCTGATATTCAACTTCACATATTCACACGCTGATATTCAACTTCACATATTCACACGCTGATATTCAACTTCACATATTCACACGCTGATATTCAACTTCACATATTCACACGCTGATATTCAACTTCACATATTCACACGCTGATATTCAACTTCACATATTCACACGCTGATATTCAACTTCACATATTCACACGCTGATATTCAACTTCACATATTCACACGCTGATATTCAACTTCATATATTCACACGCTGATATTCAACTTCACATATTCACACGCTGATATTCAACTTCACATATTCACACGCTGATATTCAACTTCACATATTCACACGCTGATATTCAACTTCACATATCAAGGTTTTTATTCATTTTTTCATTTTTTTTCCAAATCAAAAAACTTCGGTGCTTTTTGACGAACCGTTTAGCATGAATCGACCGTTTAGCATGAACGGATAGATGAACAACTAAAAATGGGTATGTCAATTCAGGATCTTTCATCCATGCTGAATTTCGCCTCCAGAACAAATGTACTGTAAGATAGCATTGGATCCAGTTCCCACGAGGAAAACATAGATATTTACGGCCTATTCAGGCAGCCATATTTTTCATATATATATATATATATATATATATATATATATATATATATATATATAATCTGGGTATGGTATATATCCACAGGGTATAAATCCAGGGGAGTTGAACCGGGTTTATGAGAGTGCTCAATAAAAATATAGAGCATAAATATAAATATATATGAGATAATTTATTTCATTTTGACTACAAAATTGATTTTGTTTCACGAGAGCGGTTTGAAGCGCTCCCGATCGTCAGGTCATGAAAATTCATTTAATGAATTTTCATGACCTGACGATCGGTAGCGCTTCAAATCGCTCTCGTGAAACAAAATCAATTTTGTAGTCAAAATGAAATAAATTATCTCATATATATTTATATATATATATATATATATATATATATATATATATATATATATATATATGGAAATAATATTCCAACGTGATGGGTCATGAAAAAAAAGTTTATTTATATATTCATCAACGTTTCGGTTTTGTTTCAACAGTTTAGAAAGTCTTGAAATTAAAACGAAACGTTGATGAATATATAAATAATTTTAGGTTTTCTTTTTTTCATATATATATATATAAATATTATATTTTTTGAAAAAAAACATAGCAATGTGTAGTGTTAAAATAAATGAAATTTATTTTGATCTAACTTTCGAGAAATAACATTCTCCTTGTCAAAGCAGTGTTTTTCTTTCTCCTTTTTCTTTTCATCGTCCGATGGTAATGGACTTTTGGGTCAGAAAATCACGTTATGAGCACAAGCGCGGTTACGCTAGTTTGAATTAGAAGGGGTGTATAGACATATTTTTTTAAACCCTTGTTTCGTAATAGTATTATATTCTTTTGAAAAAAACATAACAATGTATAGTGCTAAAGTAAATACAATTTATTTTAATCTGAGCTTTCGAGAAATAACAATGTCTACAGACCCCTTCTAATATATATATATATATATATATATATATATATATATATATATATATATATATATATATATATACTACCTAACTATATAGATGCATCCCTTAAATTTTAAAATGTACAAACAATGTGTTCATGTTACTCATAATGTTATCTAGAATATATATTCCAAAATGTATAATGATCCGTTCATTAGTTTACGAGATTATCCTGTACATATAAATATATCCACACACCTAAATTTATATAAAGAGATATAAGACGTCTTGTTTGTTAATCTATTATTGGCAATACTATGTTAGTGAATTTAACACTTGGTGACCCATTTTATTCTCAATCATTCAACATTCATGCATATTTAACCAGTTTCCTCCTTCACCATTTTATAACGTTGTGCGTGCCATGGTTTTCTCTCCTTCATCGCCTCTTTTTGTGTCGTGTCGTCTTGGCGATCGCCGAGGGCGCGACCACTGGTTTACAAGAAAAACAAAAATAAAAGCAATCCACTGTTCGTCTTCATCTTCGTTCCAGCCGTGTCGTCTTCTTGGCGATGGCTGAAGTAACGTCCAATGCTTTACAAGTTGAGAAAAATAAAACAACGCAAACTCACAAAAGAAAACACAAACTACGACTCATTGTGTATAGATCGGTCGTGTTCTGAGTGTGTGTGTGTGATACCGTTAGCGTAGAAAATAACCCCCAAACGTTGTCTGCCGATAACTGTTTGTCGAGGCATGATTGTCGTCGCTCGTCAGTTCATCTCATCACTTGTTCGGCCCGACCTGCTCTCGCCCGGCTCTAACTCCAATCTGATTGTCTCCTCTCCGAGCCGCTAACTGCCATACTCTAATGTCAACTGTCACACAAATTCGTCAACTCCTAAATATATTTGTCTCTTCGCCACTCCCCAGCTGACTACCCATCCTATTTTCCGATCGCATTTGTGCGACTTGGTGAATCATTTCCTCGCCTATCACATAGGTACTTCCAAAGACGCGTCTGTTGTCTTATACGAGCGAGGAGTCGCGTTACAATTTCTGTTTTAATGACTGATATTTTGAATGTTTTCTTTTTGTGAGTAAATATTAAAATATAAAGAATATAAATCAAATGAAATAATCTTTTTTAATTCATCCAACTGTGCGGGGATATATTGTTTCGATTTGACTGCTGTGTGAGCACCAAATCTTGACACGTCCTCTCTCACCCGCTCCTGAAATCCGTCTCCTCGTGTTTTCCACTTGCCGGGGGTTTCCCGCTATCGTCTAGCAACAGGCTTTCTTCCAATTTAATTGGTTGCCCTACATCCTCCCCCGCAAACTGCGTGGACTGATTTTAAGGCTCTTGGCTTCTCACTGTTTAGACTACATCCTGTCCCAATTTTTAATGTGTTCGATTTTTGACGAATTGCACCTTACTTTTTTCTTGTAGGGGAACATATGCTTACAAGTCCCCTACTATTCTTTTCACGCTGTATGGGACAAAATATGTGGATATAACACCCACCGACCCAGAGTTGGGACCATGAACGCATAGGTTACCATTTCTTGTCCGCTGGGTAAGCTTTTGATGATGGATTTGGCATTACGAAATCCCTAAAACGAGATGGGAGCTGTCCCCTGGTAGAGCGATTCGGCAATGTCCTTGGTTGCTGTGTAGCCTGACCTGCCTGGCTGAATGTGTCCTTCTGGTTGACCATAGGTGCTTCATGTGGTTGATACCTGTTAACGGTCTGGTTATCTGCCATGATTGGTGGAAGATCATAATTCAAATTGTCGGATCGCGGAACTATGCGACGTACATGGGCTCGATGGACCAATTCTCGATCTCCTTTGTCATCCTGTACAAATAAAACGGAATCGTTAGACTTCACCAAACGTCCCTATCCACAGTAAATGAGAATTGTGTGCTACTGCAGATCTCGGCCGATGTAGCAATCTTTTATTGCCGGTCTGTATGGGGTCTTTAAATTGCAAGTGACCCAGTCGACTGTCAAATCTGTAGTTAGCCTCATTGCTCGCGAGTGCTACCCTGTTGTGCACCTGTCTCAATAATGCATTTATTTGCATTCCATAGGCCGCGGGGCTGTTTGTAGTAGTGCCCCTATCGTTGATCTGTGGCAATCCTATTTTCGGGAGTCTGCCAGTGATAACATACTGTGGAGATACCCCCGTTGCGCTGCTGATGGTTGCATTCATTGAAAATACGGCCGATTCAAGAATGTCGGTCCATTCGCATCTCTGGGCTTCACATAACATGAATATAGCATTCTTGAGGTTACAGTGCTGCCTATCAATGTTTCCCGAGCTTTGGGACCGCCACGGGCAGTGCAGGTTCTGCTTGATTGAAGTAAACTCACAGAACAATCTGTACACCTCGCCTGTGAAGTGTGTACCTCGGTCGGATGATATTATCCTTGGAATTACCCGGTATCACAGGAAAAACTGTACAGGCCTCTCGCCGCATCCAGGGCATGGTCCCTTGCGCATGGTATCGCCGTCAGGTGGCGACTAAAACTGTCAAGAATCGTTAAAATGTACCACTTGACCTTAGATGAAGGCATCTCCACGAAATTGGTGTACATTACCTCGAAAGGTATTTTGCCCCTTTTACAGTGGCCAGGTTGTGTGTGACCCTGACGACCGTAGTCCTCTTTCGCTTGGCGCACGTCGTGCATGATTCTACATACGCCTGTTTGTCTCTGTTCTTGTATTCCCACCATAAATCTTTTAGATGGTCTCGCATGATCGATATTCTCGAATGGTTAATACAGTCGTGGGCCTGGTGTAGATATGAACTCCTTGTTCGGTAGGGTACCATCTACTTAGGCGTCATGTTACTATCTCGTATCATGAGAACTGATGTGCCAGGCTCCAGGTAGAATTGACTGATGTGTTTCATAAACATGCTGGCTCTATGGTCCTGTTTATCAATCTTGAAACTGCTGTCCAACTGCCCGTTGTGCAGAGACTTAATTATGCTTGCCAGTGTCTCGTCCGATAACTGCTCTGCTGCTATGTTGACTTGTTCACATAGGCTGTCGGCCGCTGTGTCTATTTCGGAGCTAAGGGCTAAAGATGCTCCTGTAAAATTCTTACATGTCTTTGTGTTCTGCCTCATGTGGTGGGCTCGCGTGAGCTGTGTGTTATCAATGTCCTCCTTGCACCAGGATGGTACGTATACATGAAGGCCTGTATTCCGTAATCTGAATGTCCTGTCCAGCTGGTGAGCTGTTCGACACGCATTTGGCCTTATCGGCATCTCGGCTTCTGCTAAGCATGTCGGCCCACACGTTCGTTTCACCCTGAATGTATTCTAGGATTAACCTATAGGAGGAGATTTCCTCCTGCCACTTCTTAATTTTGACGTTATTGAACTCCCTTTGATCGAAGTATATAAAGAATTTATGGTCTGTGAAAATAATGAATTTGCGACCGTGTAAGAAATAATCGTATTTTAGAATCACCCATTTTATGGCGAATACCTCTCTCTCTCTCTCTCTCTCTCTCTTTCTGTTGTCGTCTAGTTTATCTCTGTGGCACAGAAGGTGTGTGATACAGTGGCAATTATATTTTTCTTGCTGTCAGGCGCTTCTTGCATCAATATTGCTCCACACACCGTGTTGCTGGCATCTGTCGTTAAGGTGAACAGATTTGTAAAGTCCAGGAATGATATGACAGGTGGTGAAGATAATCTTTTCTTGATTTTCTCAAACGCGCGGCCAGCGTCATTTGTCCAACTGAATTTGATCTTGTCCGTGTTCAAAGCATGTATTGGAGCCAATAGCTGAAAAAAAAGTGTCAGTCCTTATGGCCCCGTTAAGCTGGGTCTCAAGGAATTGTCTGATCCATGCCAGGAATCCGATCAGATTTCTCAGATCATTTCACGAATTGTTCTCACGTAATCCGGATCTACCCTGAATCCGTTTGTGTTGACGATCCAACCTAACAATATTGACTCGCTTGCCATGAAAATACATTTCTCAGGGTTCAACTTCAATCCGTAGGCCCTCAGTGCCGCAAACAGCTGTTTCATCACCGTTATATACTCGTCGAATGTGTGAGCGTGCCCTAAGCTGTCATCAATGTACGATGATGTTGTCCCTTGAGTTGACTGTGTCCAGCGCTTCAGCTATACACCGTGAGAACATATGGCCTGCTGAGGTAAACCCGAATGCGAGACGCGTGTATTGATAACATCCATCGCACCAGGTGAAGGCGGTTTTGTGTCTGTCGCATTCTTCTATTTAAATTTCAGGTCCAAACTGGCCAAAATATTTGTTCCCCTCCCCTATTTTATGGAAGAGCTGGCCCATCAGGGATATTGGATAAGTGTCCTGGTCCTATTTAGAGTGCGTTTAAAGTTCGCCACCACTCTGACCGTGCTGTTTTTATTCCTTATTGCGAAAACGGAGCTGTTGAAGCCTTTCGGGTCCTTGCACGGCTCTACTATGCCCTCCGACAGCATTCTCTGGATCTCAGCGTTGACGTCCGCTTCCATTGCCTGAGCTATAGGATATTGTTTTGGGCATTTTCACGCGCCAGTCGTTCGTATCCGTACCGGTCTGATGAACATGCCTTTCTCGGATCCCTCTGTGCCTATAATGTCTTGAAAATCTATTAACAGGTCCGCAACTCGTTCTAATTCTTCTGCATTCGAATGTTGTGGCAGTTGTATATTCAAATGCTCTCGCAACGAAGTACCAATTGCTGGACTTACTACTGTGATCGTAGCAGTGTGTTGAGTTACTTCCCTTGCATCGTCTGTGACGAGTAATGCCTTGTGCGTTATTCGCCCATTACTTGTTTTCAGCATTATTGATGCTATATTCTCTTACAGACTTGTGCCTTAGAATATCTTAACCGAGTAAAATCGGAATATCAACAGAAACAACGAGAATTTTTACCCCCTCGAACTTTGAGGATCCGGCGTCGCCAATGGTAATATCGCATGAAATTTCGCCCGAATACTTCCTTTGGTGCCCGCTATTTCCACTGACGCTGCAGTCATGTGCTTCTTTAAGTCGCAAGGGATAAGGTGACTGGGTATGATTGTTACTGAACACCCTGAGTCGATCATTGCTACTGCGTAAATCGTATGTCCTTGAATGTCGACTGATATTTTTGTGAATGGGGAACCTGGTCCCCTATCCTGCTGAATATTCTATACGTGATGAATTTTATTGTCTATGTTAGGCTCGGATCGCAGCATCACTTTTCCTTCACGCCCTGGAGAAAATCCTCTTCATCTGAATGAGTGCGGGTGTCAATTTGTCCCTAGCTACGGCGGTGCGAGCCTGTAATGTTCGCTTGTATCTACCACTATTGGGTGTTTCGTTGGTCGCTCGTTTTTCTGTATTGTACCGCCTGTTTGGGGTATTTGGCGGTCTATATTTGTCCCTCGCTCTGTTCTGTGGGTACGCCTTTTTATTAAACGGCTGGAATAGCCATTTCTTGGCTTCGACCATCTTGGGCACTGTGTCCCATTTGTGCTTTGGCCTGGGCTTAACATGTCCGTCCTGGGGGCCTCTCGGCTTACACCATCTTTGTGCTATGTAACCTACCAGCTTTGCCACCGGGGAATAGTTTAACTGTATGCCACTGTTCAGGTACATTTGTGCCTCACTTGCGATGCCTCCAGCCGTGTAGTGTCTATCCATAGTTTTTACTACGTGTGGGAAAATATTCAATGCCCACGTTTTCATCTTCCCGCTCATCAACATGGCGCCCGTTAACGAAAAAACTGTGTCTGCCGACATTTCGGTCTGATTTTCCTTCTCATATTTGTCCTTGATGTAGACTACCGCCTCTCTAACTGTGCTTTCCAGTCTTCCTGCGAAATCCGTCAGCATTCGCCCTCCTTATGCTGAAGGTCCCACGCAAGGCTCATGTGCCAATAACAGGTAAGCCATCTGTTGAAATATCCATTCGTTAAGTAGTTGCTTAGCTACTTTTAAAAATACCTCCTCCAATTTGGGGCATTCTTGACGCTCCGGTCGCACGTGAATAGCATATGCCTTGTTTAAGTCGGTAATGAATTTGTTCACGTCGACACCCGGTTGAAATGGGCGAATGTGACGCATAGAGTCACGCAATGACGATTGCTTTAAGAGCAAATCGTAATCGGTTGGACGACTTGACTGCACTAATGTCGGGGTTGTTGATTTCATCGCTATCAGTAGATTATTTAAATCCTTCACCATTTCTCGTATTACGGAGTCTAATGTTTGTGATGGATCCTGTTTGAGCCTGAATAGAGCCTGAATTGAGCTTTTTGGTGTTTAATAATGTTACAAATGTGTAAATCAGCCACGAATGTTAATAATGTGTACGGTTAGAAACTCTCTCACACCACGCGTCTCCTATCCTTTGTGTTTTAATTGGAGCCTGCGAATCACCTGTTAGATTCGATGTTAGTAAAAACGACTATTATTTTTGATTTTTTTCATGAAAACAATGAAAGAGGGACAAGCAAGTAATCATGCTAGAGAAAAAACGAAACACATTAAAATCACAATTTATGAACATCAAAAATAAGACACTTGTAAGAATCAACAAAGGCGTTTATTATTTCAAAATGGTCAACGAAATGTTCTGCTCCGCTCTAGGGGAGTTCTTGATAGATGGGCTAGATTTTTTAAGACCGAGAATGATTGAGACAAGATTTTAAAAGAATACTAAAGTTCAAATTTAGAGGAATTAAAATATGGAATTTTTTTCTCCATAGGGAACATCTATTTATAATGGAGTTTTTGTATCTGTCTGAAGCCGAAACTCCATCAGAGTACTATGACTATTTATTAAGTCCGCCAGTTTCATTATATACTATTTAAAAAACGCCATAAACACTATGCGCATTTCCCAATTTACATAATCAATTGCTTTTGAACTTCTAATAAATTAGTATTCGCAAATATACACTCATGATTGTTCTCTTCAGATTTCAACATGTATTTACGCCATTTTGTTCGCTAATAATCTTACTTAATTATTTTTTTTATTATTTATTTATAAAATGAGTTATGTAGTTATTTCCTCTACGTCCAACTAATTTAACAGCGTACCTCCCTCTGAACGGGCGCGTTCCTCTACGTCCAACTGATTAAACAGCGTACCTCCCTCTGAACGGGCGCGTTAATACTGTACTGATTTATTTTATTAAAACGTTCTGATTTTTTTTATTTTCATAATCTTATTACAACACAAATTTATTGAATCAAATTGTTTAATTAAAATAATAATTGATAAACACACACACATTATAAAGAATTCAGTTTAGCTAAACTTCTTTTTTTTTCGAAAGTTATCGCTGGTCCTGCAGTAAAAGAGTACCGATTTTTTTCTTGATAATTTTCAGATACACCTTTTTTCCGATTTGAAAATTAGTGTTCGCTGTATTTAGTTTTTTAAATTGTTGATTTTACCAAATTTATTGAATGAAATTGTTTAATTAAAATAATAATTGATTTAAAAATTACTATTCAAAAAAACACACACATTATAATGAATTTAGTTTTTTTGTCAACAAAAAAATAACACATTGTACTGGAAAACTACATAACTGATTTTAGAATAGTTTTCGCTGTATTTTTTTTTTTATTGTTGATTTTAATTTACGTACACCTTTTTTCCAGCTTTGAAAGACATGGAACATTACTTATTATATTCTGACGTGGATTTGGCGCAAAACGATTGAGTGTAAAGAAAAGCGAGCAGACGATAACTTGGGGAGGGACACCTTTTACTGAGCAAGTAAATAACTGTTTTTAGAATCGTATTCGCTGTATTTTTTATTGTTAATTTTATTTTGAAAAACTAAAACTATTATTATTTATTATTTTGTAAATTCTTACGTGAATTTGTCGCAAAAGGATTGGGTGGAAAGAAAAGCGAGCAGACGATAACAATGCAAACTTAATTTTTCTTTTTATTAATGTTGTTATTTATCATGTGCAATATATTATTTGAATTAATTGTAGTGATAAAAAGCTCTACCCAAATTACATACTAGCGTCATTTCTGACGCGGCAGCCTAGAAAAAATATGCGACCGGAGGGAGCATATATTTGCTAGTATCTTTAATGGTGTTTTTTCGTATGATAGTTGACACACTGTGTGGAAGATATTATCACAGAATGTTTTATTCCGATGTCCGTCTTCTGCGAACAGTTTTTTTTTTTTTAGTGTGGAAGATATTATCACGGAATTTTAGATTCTGATGTCTGTCTTTCGCGGATAGTTTTTTTTAGCGTGGCGAGATATATGCAATCTTGTATCCAGAAAGGAAACTGTTGACTTTGTCTATGTGGTCAACTTGTCGAACTGTTATTTTTTTCTTTCTGATGTCCGATAGACAGCGGTCAGATCGTCGCTGTTTTTTTCGCAGCCGAAAAATTTTGAATCCCTTTTTTTTTTGTTTTTTGTGTGCGGGGATATATTGTTTCGATTTGACTGCTGTGTGAACACCAAATCTTGACACGTCCTCTCTCGCCCACTCCTGAAATCTGTCTCCTCGTGTTTTCCACTTGCCGGGGGGTTTCCCGCTATCGTCTAGGGTCTTTCGTTCGCCTAGCAACAGGCTTTCTTCCAATTTGATTGGTTGCCCTACATCCTCCCCCGCAAACTGCGTGTACTGATTTTAAGGCTCTTGGCTTCTCGCTGTTTAGACTACATCCTGTCCCAATTTTTAATGTGTTCGGTTTTTGGCGAATTGCACCATACTTTTTTCTTGTAGGGGAACATGTGCCAAAAAGTCCCCTACTATTCTTTTCACGCTTTATGGGGCAAAATATGTGGATATAACAAATACTATATAACGTCCTCACTACTATGTAACATAGGTACCCAGATAGAGAAAAGGGAATTTATTGGCAGTAGTTGAAGCTTGACGAGTTGTTTATGAATGTTTTACAGGAGGTACAATAGAAATAAGTTCAGTCGAGCACCTGCCATGAAAGTAACGATAGAGTAGAGAAAGACTAGCAACATCTCTTCCGTTAAAAAGAGGCTGTAGGGTGGATAAGAGGACATTGCCCACTTGATTTCGAAGTCGGTTTTGTACTCTATCAAAGCAGGAAAGGTATTCTTAGCTACACCTCCCCAGATGTGGCAACAGTACTCCATCTTAGGACGTCAAGTATGCAGTTCAGTCCGCTAAAATGGAAATGTCGGAGCATTTGTTTCTAATGTTATTTTTATGAACTTTTAATTTTATAATAATGAGTTTTAAGAAAGATCCCAAAACTTCTGATATCGGATCGAAGGAGCTGATTCCAAATCTGGGGTTAGTTTGGTTCTGATCTCAACCGTTAAACTGTGATGCCGTGACACACATGCAGGACACTTATATATATATATATATATATATATATATATATATATATATATATATATATATATATATATATATATATATATGCTAGCAGGGCTACCCAGCGTTGCCCGGGGCAAAAGTCTAACATATTTCTATTAAAACTTCTATCTCTCTGTCTTTCCCCATTCCCCGTTTTCCTCCAACTTCTCTCCATCCCACTCTTTCTTCTTCGCTAAGCTCATCCCGCTTTCTGGACACACACATTCACACAGACAACTGTAAGAATGAGTCGGCGTAAGGGAATTAACTCCGTGAAAAAAAATCAGAGTTACTTCGCTTTAGTGGTTGGAAAACAGACCCCCCTGACGAAATATGTGCCAGTTTAGGGTCAAAGAATAATTTTTTTTTTAATTTAGATATTATTCATCCGATGCAACGCTGATCAAGAAAATACCAACTTTGTGGGTGTTATTCTTGTACTTTTAGAGTTTTAGCTGCACATAAACACAGACAACTGCCCTTTATATAATAGAAGAGAACTATATAGATACGGTGGTTTGTAAGACTATCTTGGAATTACACTTTTTACTACTGATTGAACCTCTAAATATACTTGATTTAACTAAATCCAACATATAAAGGTATTTTGTTTGTTTTCAAAAGTCAAACTTAAATAGCAATCCGTCTGATATATCGATATTCGATTAGGACTAGCCTATTTTTTCGGGAGGTTTCCCTCCAGTATGACATTGGCACGAATATAATTCATTCTGCTTCCAGTTTCTTCTCATAATTTTTTTTTTTTAACATGATTCACCCCAAACAAGGCAGGCCGCCACTGTAAACGTAAGGGCTACTGAGAAAAAGGAAAAGGGGAGAAGGATTGGTGGTTCAGCTTAAATTGGGATCTGAGCAGCGAGATGTCTGTTTACATTAGTTTTAAATGTCTGCATGTCAGTACTGTCGGGGAAACAGGTGGCAGGGAGGGAGTTCCAGAGGCCAGCAGCACGAGGAAAGAAGCTATTTGAGTAGAATGCTCTCCGGCATCTGGGGACCTCCACAGTGAATGAATGAGATTTAGTAGAATGTCGAGTTAGTCTAGTGAATTTACGTCGAGGGGGCACCAGAGTAGCCAACTCATCGGAGCATAATTCATTGAAGTATTTGTAAAACAAACATAAGGATGCTACATTGCGGCGATTGGACAGGGGCTGGAGCTTAGCTGACAGTGAGGGACCTATTAGGTTGACGACTCTTTTTTGGACTTTGTCAAGGAGGGAGAGACTAGTAGATGATGCACCAGCCCAGATGTGGCAACAATACTCCATGCATAGGCGAATGGTGGCTTTGTAGAGATACAGGATAATTTTAGGTGTAAGGAGTCCACTAGCACGGTAGAGGGAGCCAATCTTCTTTGCGGCAGCCTTGGCAATGTCTTCAATGTATGTGTTCCAATTCATGTTACCTGTGAAGGTTAGGCCAAGGAGTCTGAATGATGAACTCTCAGGTAGGGTGTTATTTGCCATGACAATCGGTGGTTGGAGAGGCTTCTTGTAGTTGTTGAAGGAAAGGAGCTTAGTCTTTGCGGCATTAAAAGTCACCAACCATTTATGGCCCTAATCCACTACAGCCTGGAGGTCATTTTCTAAAGATTCAGCCATTGCCTCAGATATGATCGCGTCTGTTTTGCCAACATGGCGAGAGTAAAGCGTGGTGTTGTCAGCAAATAAACCAATCTCAGATACTATGTCATCAGGGAGATCGTTTATATAGATCAGGAACAACAAAGGTCCAAGAATAGATCCCTGGGGCACACCAGCATTTATGTCATGTTGCTTAGATGAACGGTCATCGAGGACAACCTGGATTTTTCTTTTCTTTAGGAAGGATCTAATTATATTAAGTAGTTGCCCAGTAATACCGTATGAGCGTATTTTCAGGAGAAGCCCTTTATGCCATACCTTGTCGAAGGCCTTGGATATATCAAGCGCTACTGCCCTAGCTTCACCTGCCTTGTCGAGTGTATGATACATGCGTTCAGAGATGACCGTTAGGATGTCTGCAGTAGATCGTGCTTGTCTAAATCCATACTGGTGGTCAGATAGAAGTTTAGTATTAACTAAGTGACGTACTATCGCTAGATTGATTAAGGATTCAAAGATTTTGGCAAAGATCGGCAGTAGACTGATTGGGCGGTAGTTCTGAGGGTCGGTTCTATTCCCAGAACTCTTGTAGACTGGTACCACAGAGGCAATTTTCCAGCTATCGGGGAAGCAAGATTCGGCTAGGCATTTATTGTAGAGTTTGGAGAGGACAGGGGCCAGTTCAGCAGAGCATTTCTTTATTACTATTACAGGTATAAGATCAGGCCCACAAGCTTTAGAGGTGTCAAGGTTTTTTATGATGTGTCTGACCTGGGATGGGGTGATGACCAGGTTATCAAGTGTGGCTTCGGTCCGCAATGGTAATTCAGGGAGAGGGTGGTTACCCGAGTCTAAAGTAGAGTTAGAAGCGAAACGCTGTGCAAGTAGTTCAGCCTTATCAGTGGCCGTGCAAACGACATCATTGTGGTTTGAAAGTGGGGGAATCGTAGATTGACCATTATTCACTACACTATAGTAGATTTTCCAGAAATCGCGAGTACCTAGTTTCTGTGACTGGATGTACTTAAGCCGAGTAGGAAAAATGTTTGAGTGGAGACATTTTGCTTACTAATACACATAAGCGTAATATTAAGGCCTTCATAAAAAATAAATGTTTCACTATTACTTTTTATACTTCAGATAACCAATTACATGTGTTTAAAATAAACGTTAAACTATTTCTTTCTTCCCGAAAAAAAAGTAAAGTGGTTGACCATATTCGAGGGTTATCCGAACGCTTCCTTCTTATTAGCTACTACACCAAGATATACAGGACACCGCCACACCTTTCCTAGGATTACTCCACATAACCTGATGATGCTGAGTGTGTAAAAGTACAATTTTTAAGTCTTTGGTATAACTCGACTGAAGATTGAACCCTAGTCTCCCGGTCAATTAACGAACGCAGATGGACCGTAATACTAGGTAACATACTTTTTCTTTTAAGTTCCAATTACACGGCGGTGGGGGGAGGGTTGAGTAATTTTTATCAAAATCCATTACATGATATTCATTCTAGAAAATGTCTCCAGCTACAGGTTAAATAGTATTAATAATTTGTGATGTTTCCGTTTGTTTATCATGGACTAGTCCGATCTTGCATTTTATAGTTAGTTTTATTACCTTTAACTGTTAAAAAATAGAGAGAGGTGCGGAAGCGAACGTGATAGACACCGTATAAAATAAGGGCAGAGTATTCAAACAAATACATAAACTTAGTAAGTGATAGACATCGTCTAAAAGTCAATCAACATAGAGGCAGGGGTAAGTGTGGTAGAGAGAAACTTGGTTAGTTAATAGAAATTTGCGGTTAATTAAATGCTACGGGGTGTATTTTTAAGGATGCAAGTGGCGTTGCGATTTCTTAATGAAGAACGGTTCACCGCCGCCATCTTGAAAAACAGAGATTTCCATTTGTTTGTTTTCATTTAACAAATGCGAAACGATTCTTTTCTCTTTTTTTATCTTTTAAGGATTTAACAATAATAATCTATAAAATACATTTATTTCTTCGTTTTCTGTATTGATCTCCCGACGCGTTGGGCTTAAACTAGAATTTTACCGATACGCTTTTCTTTCTGTATTTTTTTCATGCAAA
>OY744525.1:99439839-99452339 GCA_963556195.1 Sepiola atlantica | reverse complement strand
ATATATATATATATATATATATATATATATATATATATATATATATATATATATATATATAATCTTTGTCTCTCACACTCTCCCTCCATCTCGTTTATCATAGCGATAGAGATTGAAAAACAGTTTGGATGTCGAGTTTTAAAAATGTTAATTTTTCGGTAAAAAATAAATTATATTTTTGATATATAAAAATGTGTTGTTCGCCCCCCCCCCCTATTATACAGCCCTTCCAAAGACGTCCCTACAGCGCGGATCACCGACCAAAACACTCTTTACCGACAAATCCGCTATTCTATAGAAAATGCCCAACCGAACCTCTTTTGAGGCAAGGGTTGCTCAATAGCCAACAGCACCTCTTTTGAACAAGAGTGTAGTGAGACAATCCCTATCATCACCAGAACGTTCTCCGACTCTTTGAACTTGCAATCTTTGCTAGTTGTCTATAGTAAATTATATGAAAAAAGGCTTACCGCCCATTTTCCCCTAAAATAATTATCTCTCCTTGTCCATGATGACAAGAAATTACACCTCCTTCTACTCTGAAACAGCCGTATCTGATTGGCCGAGACTGTAGGGCCGTGGTCCCTTGAATTGTTATGAAACTGTTTCAAACAGAGAAGCAGATAAAAACCTGCATTAAAGTTGAAATGAAGGCGAATGGGAAAAGAAAACATTATTTAAAGAACAACATTATTTATATATATACAAAATACAATTCATTAATTGTTCGTTTGAAATGTTCAGTTAGACGTTTATAAGTGGGTATATACGTGCGACGGTGTAGATATTTGTGTGATGCTTTGCGTTAGAACGTGTTCGTGTATGAATGTGTCTGTCGCTTTTGGTCAGGGTGCGTAAGTGTACGATGGTGTGTGTGCGCGTGCGTGAGTTGAGAATTTATATGGCGTATGTGGGCACTTACGTGTGTTCCGCTTTTTGTCAGCAGGGTGCTTAAGCATGTGTGGGTTGAATATGAATAGTAGTTGCCCGAGCCCCAAAGTGGCGAGTGAGTGAAAATGTCGTCCTCTGGTTCCGTGTGCTGATTTTTTTCAACTCTTCGTTTCTTGACAAAAACCTTAAGTTAAACTACATTTTATCGGCTGCTAGCAAATGGTTTCATTTTAGCACGAAAACGGGATTTTTATCACATGGTGTGGCGGACATAGGTGAAAGCACATGACGTGACCGCCATTTTTGCTTTTTCGCTGAATATGCCTGTTTGAGCCAGTTTTTTAACCAAACATTTAATTTCGCTTTAGATGGATTTAGGGGGGGGGGCGTGACTTTTGTGTTTTTGCCCACGTCGTCAGTCAGTCAACATTAGAGAATTAGGATATATGTCAATCCATAGACAATTACCGTTGACCAATCAACATACACTTAATTTTGGCAGGATGGGTGCAAAAAAAACTTATTTTATTTTAGAATGTGATTGCAGTCCAGTCAACATATAAGGAACTTTCTCCTTATTTTGAATGCGACATACTCTTTTATTTATAGATTAGAAAATCAAGCCGCATAAAATACAATTAGTTTTGCAAAGACTTTTCCTGTATTATTGTTGAATTTAATAATATTAATACATATATCATCTTTTATCGCAATCATGTGTACCTTCTTCGCTACGCTTTTTTTTCCAGTATTTTCTAACTTCGGCAAGCGACAACTGCCAGAATCACGTCAATTAATATACTTTCTGTCTTTTTTTTTCTAACATAGTTCACCCCGAACAAGGCAGGCCGCCACTGTAGACGTAAGGGGCTACTGAGAAAAAGGGTGAAAGTTGGGGGAGGGGTCAACCGAAATTGTGAGCTGTGCAGCGAGATGTCTGTTGACATTAGTTTTAAATTTCTGCATGTCAGTACCGTCAGGAAAATAGGGAGCAGGGAGGAAGCTCCAGCACGAGGAAAGAATCTTTTGGTGTAGAAAGCTCCACAGTGAATGGATGGGATTTGGCAGATTGTCGGGTTGGTCTAGTGAATTTACGTCATGGGGCACCAGAGCAGCAAGTTCATCAGAGCACAATCCATTGAAGTACTTGTAAAACAAGCACAAGGAAGCAACATTGTGGCGATGGGACAGGGGCTGGAGCTTGGTGGATAGTGAAGGACCTATCAAGTTGGCGACTCTTTTTTGGACCTTGTCTAAGAGTAAGAGACTAGTGGATGATGCCCCAGCCCAGATGTGGCAACAATACTCCATGCATTGGCGGATGATCGCTTTGTAGAGATATAGGATAATGTCAGGTGTGAGAAATTTACTAGCACGGTAGAGGGAGCCCACCTTCTTTGCAGCATCCCTGGCAATGTCTTCAATGTATTTATTCCAATTCATGTTATCTGTGAAAGTTAGGCCGGGGAGTTTGAATGATGAACTTTCAGGTAGGGTGTTATTTGCCATGACAATCGGTGGTTGGAGAGGTTTGTTGTAGTTATTGAAGGAAAGTAGCTTTGTTTTTGTGGCATTAAAAGTTACCATCTATTTTTGACCCCAATCCACTCCGGACTGGAGGTTATTTTCTAAGGATTCAGCCATTGCCTCAGATATGTGTGCATCGGTTTTACCCACATGACGAGAGTAGAGCGTGGTGTCGTCAGCAAATATTCCTATCTCAATCTCAATGATATCAGGGAGGTCGTTTATTAAAATCAGGAACAGTAGAGGTCGAAGGATGGATCCCTGGGGTACACCAGCATTTATGTCATGTTGCTTAGATGAACAGCCATCGAGTATAACCTGGATTTTTCTTTTTGTTAGGGAGGATTTTATTATATTAAATATTTGTCCAGTAATACCATATGAGTGCAGTTTTAGGAGAAGCTGTTCATGCCAGACCTTGTCAAAGGCCTTGTATATATCAAGCGCTACCGCCCTAGCTTCACCTGCTTTGTCCAGTGTATGATATATGCGTTCAGAGATGACCGTTAGGATATCTGCGGTAGATCGTGCTTGTCTAAATCCGTATTGATGATCAGAAAGAAGTTTCACATTAACTAGGTGCAGGACTATCGCTAGATTGATTAATGATTCAAAGATTTTAGCAAAGATTAGGAGTAGACTGATTGAGCGGTAGTTTAGAGGATCAGTTCTATCTCCAGAATTCTTGAAGACTGGTACCACAAAGGCAATTTTCCAACTATCAGGGAAACAAGATTCAGCAAGGCATTTGTTGCATAGTTTGGAGAGGACTGAATGCGTTTTTGGTTATCTCTGTATACCTTCTCTTTGCTTCATCTATCACTACTTTGCAATCATTTCTTGCCTCTATAAATTTCTGTCTATTCGCAGTTGACTTATGGCGGCCAAATTTTGTTAATGTCTTCTGCCTCTCAGTAATAGCAGCTGCACATTCTGAGGTAAACCATTGAGGAGAGTGGGGTTCGTTGTAGAATTTTCGCGTGGGGACATAAGCATCAATGCCTGCTTTGACCCATTCGGTTAGCTCATTTGCACACTGATCAGCAGGGAGTGAGAAGGAAACTATATTTATTTCGTACTTATTACATAATTCCCGCCAAAACCTTCTATAATACTAACACATGGTCTGTACCTGATTAATCTCATTCCCCTGAAGATGGACCCGGATGGGCGACAAATCCAAACTATAGCAAATTCATCAGCCAATTCCCCTCCGAAACTAAAATCCTGATTCGGACTATTGAAAGGATCTACCAAAGGATATCTAGACATGAGTTGTCTCTTATATTCAACAATACTTGCCTGCAAGAGAAGATGCTGCCTATATATATATATATATATATATATATATATATATATATATATATAGATAGATATATAGATAGATAGATAGATAGAATAAGTTCACTAGATAGATAGATAGATAGATAGATAGAATAAGTTCACTGTACACTTATCAGAGGGAACAGAAATTTGAAGATATGTTTCCCTCTCACAAGTTAGTACAGATAATAGATGGACAGCCAGTAGGTAACAACTGAGAAAAACTAGTTCACTATTTATACAATGAAGGCTACGGAGAAAATGGGGTAAATTGAAACTCAAAATAAATTTTTAAAACACAAGGTAAATACAAGTAAATTTGGTAACACGATTAGAATTAGTAAAAAATGGCAAATATATTTAAGATAGTTAAAAGAACAGAAATTCAGCTGAAAACTTGAGTCTTTTTCATTTCAACAGCCATGTGTCTGGCATTATTTGAAGGCCGGCTACCTTGCAAATGACCCTTTCAAGTAAATGATACCATGTACATCTAAGAGGAAGGTGAAGGGAGGCAGGGTGTATATCAAGGGGGGTTGGAACTTTTTTTTTATCATGTTTGGCTATCCATTTTTCCATTTTTTTCTATTTCAAATCCAATATACAACATACCGGATAGATAATTTAAGACCTTAATGTATGTCACCAAAGAAAAACGAAGTTCCCTCTACAAACTTTAATGGTGTGTTGAACTTTAACAAGCGTTAAACTTCGTAATCAAAACGTGGAAAGCAAAAAAAAATATCGCCAAGTTCTGCATGCTGAAAATTACTGGTATTACGGTAGTTTTCTAGTGCTTGTACCTCCATGTCCCAGTTGATTATTATAACAACCGGTCTCCTTGCTTGTATGAGTTTGTCTGTTTGTATACCCATATCCAAGATGATTTTGTGTTTTTCGTTTTCCAGTACTGTTTCTGGTTTATGTTTGTACCATTTGTCTGCGTATTCGAAATTCAATTGTTTGCACAGTTCCCGGTGTACTGCTTTCCCCACACAGTCATGTCTGTTCTTGTATTCTTTTTGGGCTAGTTTGTTACATTCATATATTATATGACTTACTGTTTCATCTCTTTGTCCACACAGTCTGCATTTACTGTTTTCTTGGGTTTTATCTTTTTTTAGCTTTAATGTAGTGTGTCCTAATGCATTGTTCTGTGCAGCCATAAGTAAAGATTCCGTTTCTCTGTTCAAGTGTCCTTTTCTTAGCCATGCCCAGCTATTTTCGTTGGTTTCCTCTCTTGTCAGTCTTCTGAAGCGTCCATGTAGTTGTTTTTCTTCCCACTTTTCTTTTCTTGTCGTTTTGTTTCTGGTTTCGGTGCTTCCCGAGTTGCTCGTTGGAATGGTGTCTCTTGCTGCGGTGATAAGAATTTCCGTGTTTTGAGTTATGTATTTCTCCAGCTCTTTTTTTAGTCCTCCACACAATCTTCTATACTTACCAGTCCTCTTCCCCCTTCGTTTCTTTTCATGTAGAGTCTGTCTGTTTCGTCTTTTGGATGTAGTGTGTTGTGCATGGTCAAGGTGCCTGAGTTCAACTTTGGTCCAGCCTATGAATGGTCCAGAGTATCTTATTATTATTATTATTATTATTATTATTATTATTATTATTATTATTATTATTATTATTATTATTTATGTTTCATGCATAATATCACATTCTGACGTTTTTGTTAAGTTGAAATTTAAAAAGACAATAAGGAAACTGTATTTTTCTCTATATCTTTTTATATGACGTTGTGAGCACAAATGACTGACAGCAGCGTCGGATAAATAGAGATATACCGATACTATCATTCTAGTGTTATAATTCTTACTGCAACCGGTGTGCAACTATGCGATCAGGCAGTGACTTTTGCCTAGGAATAAAGTGTAGTATCCGTTCTGATGCTACACTTAGAAATTCCTGGCATCGGTCAATAAAGGTGTAGTCCTTGACTGAGGCAATTTTTATTTTTATTCCAATCCAGAGTGCCCCGTTTTGGGGAGCTGGATTTTCCCCACATTAAAAACTGACTTCGTGTCTGACTTAGCCCTCCTGTGGAGGCCAATAAATAAGAACTTCCTTTTTGTTTACGTTCAACGAGATTGTATCCATTTTATTTATGTTTTCTTCATTTCATTAACGCGTTTTTGTTTTTGTTTTTGTTAAACAAAGTTTCACGGATACTTCAGCTCTACAACTTATTTATGTTTGTTTTTGCCACAGATGAAAGGAAAACTATAACATACCGGCAAACAAAGCGATACTCGTTTGACATTGTCGGCATCAAATTTGCTTTCCAATTAATTGTGACCTGGTGAATGAGGTCATTTATTGTGCCAGGATGCAACACATGCGTCGATCATAGAACGATATAAACAAGCGTTCACATTCCAAGCCTCATGTTGAACAGCTCTAGGTCATCGTGTCCAGGAATTGAGGTGATTTCATTTTTTTTTTTTTTTTACTTTTGTTCGCCCCAAACAAGGCATATTATTTACCTCCTTGTCATGAGGTTAGACACAAGTTCAGGTGTGATTTTGAGAAGTCAGCGCACTAGAGTAAGCGCATTCTGGCCTACAAACATGCATGAGAAGCCGCATAGGCATTCCCCGGTAGGGCGCCTCAGGAGATTAGCAATAAACTAACCCTACGGTCTCAGAGAGAAGGTAAAGCCTGGGAGGGTGGACATCCTAGGACTGAGCAGAACAATACATCAGCTCGACAGAAACAAAGCAACTGTCGGACTGGTTTGTATTATAGTTGTATGATTCTGGGTGGGGAGTTGGACAGAAAGATGTTTGTTCACATTACATTTAAAGTTTTGCATGTTGGTACCTTCGGCAAAAATTGGGAGCAGGAGGGGGGGTCTAAAGCCAAGCGGTCTGAGGAAAGAAGTTATTAGAGTAGAAAATGTTCCGGCCTCTAAGGACCTCTACATTAAAGGGGTACGATTTTGCTGCTAGTCGGGTGGATCGCGGGTAATTACGTTAAGGAGGTACAAGTGCAGTAAGTTCATTAGCATCGGAGCACAATCCGTGGAAGTACTTGTAAAACAAGCACAGGAGTGCAACACTACGGCGATGCGACAGGTGTTGGAGCTTGGCTGACAGTGCGGAATCTATTATGTTACAGACTCTTTTTGCACTTTGTCCAAGAGAGATAGGCTAGTGGTTGGTGCACCAGTCCAGATGTGGCAACAATACTCCATGCACGGGCGAATGGAAGTTTTATAGAGATATAGGATACTGGCAGGTGTGAGAATTTTTCTAGCATGGTAGAGGGAGACAACCTTCTTTGCAGTAGACTTGGCATGTTAGTCTGACCCAACGTATTTCTGCATAACCTAGTTCGCGATTTACTAAACTGGTGTTCCGCTGAAATTTAATAGGTGTTCCGCAAAAACTTGGAATGGTTAAATATTTCATTCAATATTAGATATCTCTATCTGGCGTTACCCAGGATAACTTTTCCGTTTCATGAACCTGAATTTTGTGCGGTCGCCTTTTGGATTTTACCGAGGCAGTACAGTTTAAAAATAGTTTGCGCGACTGAAATCGTATTCAATCCAATAAAAATATTACAATTTACACGTAAAAGTGAAAAAGGACTAATGGATTTTAAGTTTTAATGTAACAAAAACAAATGACAGAACTTGAATTGAACCCAAGAAAAATATTACAATTTCGGATAACAAGATAACTACAGGCCCAAATTCTAGTATATATATAAAAAAAATTGTTTTTAACGCAAATACGTAGTTAAAGCAAAGTAAATTGTTTTGGACTATTAAAATAATTTCAACGCTATTGATAATGTTTACCCATTCATTTATTTATTCTATTATCGCTTATGTTTGAATTTATGTTTTGAAACATGACGTAAATTATAAATCTATGATGGTGGCAATACTTATTTTGTTAAGTAATGTTTTGAGCTCTATTAATAATAAAGTCAAATAGTTCAGTTGGTAGAACCTCAGACTAAAGATCTCAAGGTTCAGATTTCCCGTCATTACATCCGCTTTATTTATTGAGTATTTATTATTTACTCTTAATGCAATATTTTCTAAAAGTAGTTAAGATCTCTGACATTTTGAAATGAGACAAATTCCGCAATGTGTTTATTACGTTTAAAAAAATGTGACGGACTGACGGACAGAATCTCTATTTATTCAGGGCAAAGATGGAAAACGGACTAATGAATGTTAAAATGGACGTAACAAAATAGGTGACATAGAGATAATTGTTGTTCTTTTTATTGAATTCCTAAGCTCATATCGACTCTTTCTCCCCTCCCTCCCTCCCTCCCCTCTCTCTCTCTCTCTCTCTCTCTCTCTCTCTCTCTCTCTCTCTCTCGATGTTAGGTATTTGCTAGTGTTTATCCTTATTTTTCTATATTCAATCATATTTGATTTTTTCGTTTCATAGAGACGCACGCGGCCGCCAGTTTGGATAACAAGGTCGATTCCGATAAAGTGAAACAAGACAATGGTGTAAAAACGGTAATAATAAGGAGACGGTTGAATTTGCATACACATATAAACCTTTATTTCTCAGAGAGAAGGTTTGTCAAAGATAACCGTAATATGGGGTGATGAAACATGATAGATAATCAAGGATGAAAATTACAGACGTAATTACTAAGGAAAGAGTCCACATTAAACGTCTCTACACACAATCGAAATAAACATGAATTGTCAGGGTAAACATATAGAGAATATATGGGATATGTACAGTAAATACTACTTCATTTGATGATGTCTGGGAACTATTCTCGATACGACATGAGACCAGTAGAAAAAGGTTATGCTAGAATGCGTGTCTGGGTTTATTTTGAAAGAAATAATTAAATAAAAAAATTCGAAAAAACTGAAATTTCATTTTTGTTTTTATGAGAAAAACAAATTTAATTTCGAATAAATTATTTATAATATACATTAAGATTCAATTAAAAAAGAAAATTTACGTATATGTTATTTTGCTTTCGCACTTCGTAATACCGTATTACCCAATGAAAATGCTCGAAATATGATTTTACTATGGGTGATTATAAAAATAGTCTCCGTTATAAAATTAGTACCTGGTGATTTGGATAGTGGTATTAGAACTTCTGCTTATGAGAGTGAAAGCTTCCTCTGTTTCTAACTCAGAAAAAAAAATTAAGCAGGACTAGATATTAAAATCCCTTAAATAAAAGTGTTTTTCAAAAAATGTTTTGCATATATAACAGATTGTTTTATTAACACTTGTTATTAAAGATATATAACAGATTGATTTATTCACCCTTGTTATTAAAGCTATATAACAGATTGTTTTATTTACCCTTGTTATTAAAGATATATAACAGATTGTTTTATTTACCCTTGTTATTAAAGATATATAACAGATTGTTTTATTTACCCTTGTTATTAAAGATATATAACAGATTGTTTTATTTATCCTTGTTATTAAAGATATATAACAGATTGTTTCATTTACCCTTGTTATTAAAGATATATAACAGATTGTTTTATTCACGCTTGTTATTAAAGCTATATAACAGATTGTTTTATTTACCCTTGTTATTAAAGATATATAACAGATTGTTTTATTTACCCTTGTTATTAAAGATATATAACAGATTGTTTTATTTACCCTTGTTATTAAAGATATATAACAGATTGTTTTATTTACCCTTGTTATTAAAGATATATAACAGATTGTTTTATTTACCCTTGTTATTAAAGATATATAACAGATTGTTTTATTTACCCTAGTTATTAAAGATATATAACAGATTGTTTTATTTATCCTTGTTATTAAAGATATATAACAGATTGTTTCATTTACCCTTGTTATTAAAGATATATAACAGATTGTTTTATTTACCCTTGTTATTAAAGATATATAACAGATTGTTTTATTCACCCTTGTTATTAAAGATATTTCGGTTAATCAAATATGGGAATTGCTGACTTTACCTTATTAGAAAGTTTATGACTACAAAATAAACAAGGTGTTTCGTAAAAATTTGAGGATTTACGAAATGTTCCTTCGCAGGACAAGTTTGGGAAACCCTGGAATTGTTGTTTGTCGCAATGGCGTTCATCCTGGTCGGCTTGAGCCGGCTTCTCCATTGGCCTGCATCACGTCCCCAATCATGGCGGACCACAGCAAGGTTGCATGATATAGTAAACCAATCGCGATTCCACTGTTCGAAGAGACTGCGGCGGTGAATACGGTTATTATGTATAAACGCTCTATTGGACAAAAGTTCAAATCAGCATTTTCTTTCAACTAATTAAAACTCAAGAAATATTTACTCCCGAATATTGGCGCGTACTATGAAAATCAAACACAGCGTTTTTTTCTCCCTTTTTTTCTCTTATCTTCCAGACAGAACACTGCGTACGTCACCATCCTGCCTAGCCCCTTTGGCAATCAGCACACACATAAACAGAGACTTTCACGGACTACTAAATACATATATGCACTGTCAACTGAGATACTTTCACGGACTACTATATATATATATATATATATATATATATATATATATATATATATATATATATATATATATATATATATACACTGTGAACTGAACACTCGTACACAAGTTAGTATGTACACTCTCTAGTTAATAAACATGCTAATATGTTTATATTATCCCACTTACACACATGTAAACGCATGCGGCGCCAGCTGAATCAAACAGGTATACTAAATTTTTCCTAACACGAAAACAACTGTGTCACCCTGGAACGTCCCTTCGACACTCTGAACTTTCGTATTCTACAGACTCTTTATCTTTCATTGTCTTGAGTTTTCAAAAAAAAAAAACTTATACTGAAGATCGACCCCTTGCGGACCTGACGTCCATCAGCTGTCCATCGATACATTTGCGCCACCCAGACATAGAAAACAGTTATCTTGTCGGATTTTTTAAAAGTCAGACCCAAAGAGTATTCCGTCTGACATATCGATACTTGATTCGGACTAGCCTTTTTTTCTTTTCTATTTCTGCCACTATGTTCTTGCTAAAAATATACTTTATTAAGCTTCATTTTTTTCTAAAAATACTGATCTCGACAAAGAAAACTGATAGAGTGGTGACCGAACTCACTTACTCACCGAAACAGATTAAAAAAGAAGTTAACCTGTACAATTATATCGAGTTCTCTCCCTTGACTATATATAATTATGCAACTTTGTGTGTGTGTGTGTGTGTGTGTGTGTGTGTGTGTGTGTGTGTGTGTGTGTGTGTGTGTGTGTGTGTGTGGCCTCCACATAATCGTGGGTTACTTATTTCTCTGGGATGCTAAGTTAAAATAATTAAGTTTTTTTAAGTAACTTTGTTCAGGATTTGAACTCGGCATCCATTTTCTGAAAGCCAACTAAAACATGTGATCGATTATTTGTTTACATGAACCATGTAACGAAACTTCTAAAAATGTGTTTGCCCCAAATCGAGCAAAAGTCGCTATCACCGTTTGTTTACATATTCAAGTAGTACGGCTCGCAAGGCACATATTTTACTTGTTTTTTGTAATGATTTTTTTTTGTTTCGCTTCCAGCTGGAATCATTAAAATTCCGTTAGATTTATAAATCAAGTACTAAACACTAAACTATTTCTCTCTTCTTCTTCTTCTTCTTCATTTCAATTTATATTCTTTACTTCTTGCATGCGATTACCTCGTAGCGAGGCCAACGACAATTAAAACTTCTCGTTGTTAAATAAAACTATTCTATACATATATATATATAATGTGTGAGTGAGAGAATGAGAGAATCATGAACATACACTGTTGAAAATAAATCAATAAGGTACTCGCTCGTAAGAACGCGAAAGCTAAAATATAAATGATTTATTTAAAAAACTATACATTACAGTTTCTATAGATGTACAATGGTTTCATTGACACAGATAGGTCTTTACTGTTTAGAAAGGGCCCCTTGAATCAGGCTCAAATTCTCAGCGTCACACAAAACAAAACATTTTCTGATTTCCATTTTAGGATTTCCTTTTTTTATTCTCCTTATTCTCTTAGGGCCTTTTTACGATCTGATGTATAAGTAAAATATACGTATCTTTTGCTAGTTTCGTTAGTATTAAATATAAGTAAACAGAACCTTATGTTCTTGTTTTTAACCTAAATTTATGAATGATTTAACAATGTGAGTGTTGTTATTATTTTGTTGTTTTCTGACGTTTCTGGACACGATTTTAAAACGTTTTTTCTTTAACTTTCCTTCTGAAGAATCGCACTGATGGAAAATTCAGGATATCTAAATGAATAAATGCGGAATATTTTCTTATTTATCCCTCCTATATGTAAATTCAAAACGGATTACTTCAATTTAAATAATTAATACGCTATATTCTTTTGAAATACGATATTTATAGTCAAACAAAGTCGCAAACACAATTTTTTGTTTGCCTAATTTGCATAATTATATTTGAAACAGTTCAAAATAAATAATTGTTTGCTGTTATGCGATTATAATTCTAATTTCTTATTTTCCTATATATATGGATTGGAGGTCAGGGGTTTTTACCCCACCTAATAAACCGGTATCGTCCGGGCCTTTGGGTCTGGATTTACGCCGGTCTATTGGGGGTTGTCGGTCCTGTGCAGTTCTAGAAGGTGCACCCTCCCAGGCTTTGCCTCCCCTCTTTGGGGAGGAGTAAGTTTATTGCTTACTGTCTGAGGCGCCCCTACCGGGGGATGCCGACGGAGCCGCCCAGACAATTTTTAAACAGCCAGAGTGATCAAATTCTCGAGCGCTGGTTCTTT
>OY744525.1:99429839-99434839 GCA_963556195.1 Sepiola atlantica | reverse complement strand
AAGAACAGAGAGAAGGATATCTACACCTCGTACAGTGTCATCAACAAGACTAGTGTGTTCGCTGGGAAGTGTATGTGGTGAACCGGAAGATCGGATGAAAAAAGATCTGAGCTTGGGAGCAAACAAGAACTTTGTTCCTAATAAAATCGACCTACGATGCAATGCCTTCCTCAGTGAATCTTGTTCAATGGGAAGTAGACAATGATGACAAATGCAGATGTGGAGAAAGAGGAACTCTCCGGCATATTCTGTCCAACTGCAACTTAGCACTAAGTCGGTACACGTGGCGGCATAACCAAGTCCTGAAAGTAATAGAAAAGTTATAACATCAGAAAGTAGAGAAGTTTAATGAAGGAGAGCTATCAAAAATAGTGAAGATTAAGAAGATGAACTTTCATAAAGCTGGAACAACAGACATGGTGAAAAGTCATACAAGGATACAGTTAACCAATGAAAGATGTCAAGGAAAATAAAACTTGGCAGTAGACCTCCAGAATACTTTGATCTTCCCACTGATCCTTACACAGCAGAGAGTAGACGTTGTAGTGTGAAGTGAGGAAAAGAAGGATGGAATTATGTTGGAGCTGACCGTACCCTGGGAGGATAATTTTGCAATTGCAGAAGACAGGAAGGATGGGAGATATGGTGATCTATTGACCAAATGCCAGGAAAAAGGATGGAATGTGAAATATTATCATTTGGCTATGGGGGCTCGAGGATATGTTGAGCGAAAGGTAATGAACCTTCTGCGAAATCGTGTTTGTTGTACGAACGCAGAAGTAAAAAAAACTTTGTGAGAGACGTACAAGAAGCAGCAGAGATCGCATCAGACTGGATCTGGTTAAAAAGAAACGATGAGTGTTGGATAGAAAAGTAGCTTACATCAGTACCAATACGACCTCATGATGGAAGGGCCCCGCCACTTCAGAGATGCAGTAGAGGAGTAGGGGCCAAAACTGTGAAGTGGTTCCTCCTGATGATCGTGGTACTGGATCCAATTGCGGTGCTGTTAGCTACAAATTGCTATTTATGGGATTTAAAAGTGATTCATTTGATTGCAAAAAACTTTTAAATAACACAAATTCCTTTACTGAATTATCTTTATAAACATGTAAATATTTTCTTAGAATGAAGAAAAAAGACAAAAAGATCATTGGCATTTTCACTAAGATCAAAGTGTAGTACCTCTTCTGATACCACACATCATCTGTTCTGTTCTCGTTTAATGAAGGAGTAATTCTTCTCGACTGAGATAATTTTTTTGTTATCACTTTGGGGGGGGGGGATTTACTCCACATTAAAAACCGACCTTGTGTCAAACTCTGCCCTCGTGGGGAGGCAAGTAAATATGGACTTCCGAGTAATGTTGGGTATGTACTGGCAACATCTCTATCTTTCTAAAGTTTGGTATGCTTATATATTTGTATTACAGAATTCACATCTGAACTAATTAACTGATCATTATGAATTTTGGAACACAGCTGCTAAGTGCAAGAAGTCCAAATGTAGGCTATATTTAGTTTCATTTAGTTTTATGCAAAGGAGGTAAAATCGTGAAAATTCAGATACCTCCGATTTTTGTCAAATTGTAACAATAGGTATAGGCATCAATTAATAAAAATTCCCCAAATTTCAGTTGATTTTGGAGTAATTTACAGGGTTTTAGGGGGCATAATATGGACACAGCCTACTATTTGAAAATTCATATATATATATATATATATATATATATATATATATATATATATATATATATATATATATATATATATATATATATGATTAGATTTGCATTACATTTCATCCATAGTCATTTGACACGAATTAAGCAAGATTCTCTGAAATTCAATTTCTTGTTTAAACCCTTAAAATTAAGCCTTAAATCTTTAGAAATTATCTAATGGATTTTGATCAAAATTAGAATAAGGATTCTAGATATAAAGTTTAGTATCATTATATCTTGATTTTAATTTCGTAAGGAGATATAAACTTGGTGCAAAACTGTTATGTTCGGTAAATTAATTATACCCGTCCTGGGGCGAGTATACTTTTTAGTCTCGTAGTCGAAAGTTCTGTTATTACTACTTATTTACTTGTCTAAAAGTACTTATCGGTGTGAACGCTGTAGGCTTTCTGGTAATGTTTCATGGGAGACGCAAGCTGATATAACCGGCGCAGTAAAACCGGCCACTCCCTAACTAAACAAACGCGCACATATGCGATTTGATATATACAGAGTTGGCGCGACTTGTCAGTGGATTACTCTCTCTCTCTCTCTCTCTCTCTCTCTCTCTCTCTCTCTCTCTCTCTCTCTCTCTCCGAAGTAATTCTCCAACTCGATATTTGTCTTCTTCTTCTTCCATCCCACACCATTTTTTGGTTGTTCCACTCGCTACAGAGTTTGGAGTTTCCTTAAAATTCCTACTCGCTGTATTTTTACTCTCTCTCTCTCTCTCTCTCTCTCTCTCTCTCTCTCTCTCTCTGCTTCAACCTCCCTCTATTTCCTACTACACTTGAAACTCAGCACACAATTGTATATACATACACACACATAAATCGGCCTGCTTGCTTCAACGGAGGTGTGTATTCTGGCGTAGCGTACCCCCCCCCCCCCCTCTCTCTCTCTCTCTCTCTCTCTCTCTCCCTCTCCCTCTCTCTCATATCGCGGATCTGACTGCGAAGCAACTGACGGCGGTAAGATCAGCTCTTCTTGTTTTCAAACTTTTTGTAATAAGAAAGAAAGAAAAAAAAAGGTGTATTATTATATTATTATTTCACTACTTCGTCACTCTGGAACCAAACAAGTACGAACTGAAGTAAAACATTCTGTTTATTAATTTTTTACTGATATTAGTACAATTGTTGCTATTTTTTATCGACTTTTTTTTCTTATTTTTAATTTTTTTTTAAATTTTCATGCTTATTTGTGTACAAATGTTTTTGTTTTTTATTCTCGCTGACTTTTCCTTCTTTATTTTACCTCCAAAACTTACGATTTGTTTAATTGTAAAAATTCAGAGCATTAATAATTTTATTTTCATTTATAACTCGATACAAGCTCGGCTAATGACGATGGGATTATATCCAGAATTCGCTCATGCACGTAGAGTTCAGTAACGAAAGTTTCTGCCAATATTTTAATTAATGAAATGTGTGTGTGTATGTGTGTATATATATATATATATATATATATATATATATATATATATATATATGTGTGTGTGTGTAGTTGGCCTATAATATATTGTTACCGCTCTGTTTAATCTTTATCTATATAAAGTTAGGTATGTATAATTATTTATTTGTACGTTACAGGATTCACACCTAAACTAATTAACCGATTATTATGAATCCTTGAACACAGCGTATATGCGTAAGGGGTCGTAATGTGGGATTTATTTAGTTTAATTTTGTTTTATTGGAAAAGGAGGGTGAAAGCCCTTCGCTAAAAATTCAAATTCCCTGGATTCCAATTTCTTAAGACCTCTTAAGCTTAAGCCTTAAATTTTAGGCTTTTTCTTGAATCAAAATCATGGCATGGATTTTGATGTAAGTTAGAATAAGGATGCTAGACATAAGGTTTAGTGGCATTATATTTTTATTTTAGTTTTCGTCGGGGGACATGAAAGTGGTGCGAAACTGTTCTATTCGGAGGAATTCATTTTACTCGTCCTGGGATGGGTATTCTTCTAGTATATATTCTTTCAGTGTTATAGTGTATGTATATATATATATATATATATATATATATATATATATATATATATATATATATGTGTGTGTGTGTTACACATGGTTTATTCTAAATTACTAAACAGAGAAGATCTTTTATACGACATGGACGCGTGATGCGATTGAACTTTTTTTCAAACTTTAATTCAAGCCATAAATTATTTTTCAACATTACCAGTTTTAAAACCTTAAAGATTAATTTCGATAGTAATTTTGTTTTTAAGTTTGTTAATAATAGATTACAATGGCTGACTTGTGTTTAATATGGTGAAACTTTAGAATTTGAAAGTAATTTATGACTCGAAGTTAAGGGGCAGAAGTCAAGTAATATCGTTTCTTTTGTGCCCTTAAAAGCTCGCAGGCGCCTCTGTCGCATCAAAGAGCATAGAAAAGTCTTACTGAAGGAGATTCATTTTCTGTTATGTTGCGAACCTTATGAAAATCGGAAGTAAAAAAGTGTGTGTGTGAGGGGACATGTTCCCAGTGGAACCCTTTAAAAGGAAAAAGATAAATATGAGCCCCTTATGACTGTCGCCATCAGATCACTCCTACCGAAGTTCAAGTTCAAGTGATAAGTAAGCAGACAATTTACATCATGATACTAAATACAAATAATACCCGTCCCAGGACGGGTAAAATTAATTTCCAGAACAGTTGTGCACCACTTTTATGTCTCCTTACAAAGATTAAAATCAATATATAATGCTACTAAAACTTGTCTAGAATCCTTATTCCAATTTTCATCAAAATCGATTACATGATTTTGATTCTAGAAAATGTCTAAATGTTTAAGTTTAAAAGGTCCTAAGCAGAAATTGAAATTAGGTGAATCTTGCTTTTTATGTACAAACGAATCACTGCAAGTCGCTGCTTAATTAGTATATAATGACTTTGGATTAAATTCAATGCAAATGTGAAATATTTTAATTTCAAATGGGAGGCTGTGTCCATATTATGCCCCCTTAAAACCCAAATACCGCAAAGAAACTGAAATTTTGGTAATATTTATTGATTGATGTCTAATATCTATTGTTAAAGGGCTTCCATTCCTTTTTACTCCTTTTGTATAAAAACTAAATTAAACTAAATATAGCCCACTGTACGATCCATTACGCATAGCAGCTGATAATTGATACATTAGTTTAGGAGTTAATCCTGTACATGCAAATAAATCAACCTACCTAAGTCTATATAAATACACACATCTAAATATTATATGAATTCTATAAATTATAAAAATGTAGATTTGAGTTCATTAACGTTTATTT
>OY744525.1:99344839-99414839 GCA_963556195.1 Sepiola atlantica | reverse complement strand
CCTAGAATGTAGTCCAGCAGCCCACCACAAGCGCATTCAAGAGAACCTTGACCAACGGTTTTGAGTACTAATTGTTTTCCATTAAAACTCGCTTCACTCCTAAATTAATTAACTGATTATTATGAATTTTGAAACAGCTACTAGGCGTTTTTAAACATAAGATAAACTACTCCTATTGTATTCTTCAATTTAAGATTAGTTACGTTGCTAATTTTTATTTTTGGGTGATTATTTAAAAATGATTCATATAGCAGTCATCTGGGCCGGTCTAAGTAATATTAAATATAAAGTGTAGCTAAGTATGTAATCATATTGCCAATAACATGATACAACAATAACCAATAAAAATTGGCTCATCAGAAGCCAAGTTTGACTCATCAGCTTAAATACTATTGTGATACTATGGACCCACCGTTGAACAAAGATCCTGGAGAATGTGAGGAAATGATTCATAACAAAAAGAAACGTGATCGGAAGTGAGATGAATTAACAGGTGATAGGGAGGTTGCCGAAATCTTTTGAACACTCTAAACAGTATGGTGCCTAACAATTAGTGGTCAGTTTCTGGGTAGACAGCTGAGAGCGGCTGAGAAGTAGTCATTTTTGACTGAGACAAAGACCGGACGTTTAAGATTTCCAGTCGAAATGAAATATATTTAGCAGTCAGAGTTCGACTTAGAGCAGATTAAGGTAGACATGAGTGAGGTGAGATAGAGGGCTGGAGATGAAGTAGACGAGCAGACAAGTTCAAAAGGTTCAGACAACGGAGTTAGTCTTAAGATGAGATTCTAGCTGTGGGGCCCCAACAACACACACACAGATATATGCCTGTTACCAACGAGTCTAATACATACATATGAGTTTCTATTTTTATTATGAGTCTGCTTTTGTTTTTGTACCTGATTTGTGGACCAGTGCATGTGCTCTTGGTGACACGACACGGCCAGAAGAGAAGAGAATAAAACCATGCCAAAACCCTTTGGAGGTCGACGATCATCAAGGACCGGCATATGGTCTTACACTATTTTGAAACAGAGCTGCTAGGCTTTTTTAAAACTTAAGATAGACAAATCCTATTATATTCTTCAATTTAAAATGAGTTATCATCCACCTTGCTGATTTTTCGGTGATTATTTAAAAATGTTTCATATAGCAGTCGTCTGAGCCTGCCTAAGAAAATGTTAAAATTAATTGTAGCTAAGTGCGTTATTATATTGATAATAGCACGGTGCAACAATAACAAAAAAAAATTGACTCATCAGAAGCAAAGTTTGATTCATCAGCTTAAATACTATTTGGGTTTGACTTTGAAAATCCAACAAGATAACTTTATATGTTAAAGTATATTAATATATGAAATAATAACGAAGATAATACGCTGACCGACCTATGTCCATTTATCGTCCAGGTCCACCTCAGGTAGTCAAACACCTTTTAATCGGTGAATATTTGACGTGTTGATCAAGCATACTTTTAACAACTCCAGGCAATCAATCCGGTTGCACAGGTTTGCCCAATCTCCTTCTGAGACACATGTTTCTAAAAGCTCATCCATTTATGTGGCTAATCAGAAAGGCCTATCTAAAAACCTGAAAAGGGTTGAGGGAGGAGGAAGAGGGGAGCACAGATTGGTTTGTTATCGTGAGGCTACGATGTTTGAAGGGGAAGGGCAACCAAGAATCAGTTGGTGGACCCAGCTAGTTCGTACCAGTTCTCGTGAACCAGTTTTCTGATTTATTTTTTTATTAATCGTTTTCTGGTGACAATACATTCCTTTATGCACCAGGTGTGCTTCAATCAACTCAATCTAGCTCATTAGCTGGTTTTGCCCCCTCGCTATCGCTTCGCAATGTAATCCCTATTCATGACATGAAACTAATGGATAAGAAAAAGAAGACAAAAATAATGCTAGTGTTACCTCAAACTAAATTTCTCTCTCTCTCTCTCTCTCTCTGTCTAAGAGAGAAATGTTTAATATTACTAACAAATCAATTAAGTATTGAAAAAAAATATGTATTAGGTCATTTGAAACAGAAGTAGCAGCAGTCGATGCCGACAGATAAAAAATTAAATTCTGAATTGTTGCCCGGTATCAAGCTTTGAAAAAAGTAGCAGCCTACTACCTTTTTTCACCTTCTTATTCGTTCTTATCTTTCAACACTGTGTGAAATCTTGATGTCATAGATTTAACAACTCAAAAATTAAATTAAACCTCGATTTCATAAATTTAACAACCCAAAAATCGAAAATAAAAAAAAAATACTGCTAATAACTGTCACCAATCGGTCGAAAATTTCATTTTTGAGTTGTTAAATCTTTGACAGAAGGCATCGATAAAAATGTAAACACTTAAAAAAAAATTTTTTATTAGGCAGGTAAGTAGAAAAGTAACTTTTCTTGCCTTTGGTAAGTTATTTGTTGCCTATTTCTTTTTTCACTCTCTTTTTCTCTGTTGGAAATTGTTCACAATCACCTTATATCTCAGTTATATTTGTTTCAGTATTTACTTTCGAAAGTGCTCATTACATGGGTAGAGCTTGGTAGGGGTATAAAATATATTTATGGCGAGCAGCCTAAACAGACACTTTGTGTTTCACTCCTAGAAAGAGTTCGTCAGGCTAACGGTGTGTATTTGATCAGTTAAACATTCTTTTTCAAATCTTCCGTAGATCAGACAGTGTCGTCAATCACACATTTCCAATAATCGCGACTTGGATTTAAAATTTTATTTTTTTTACTTTTGTTTACCTTTATGATAGGGGCCATATTTATAGGGTGCAACCTTGGTGGGGAGTTGGGTAGCAACATGTTTGTTCGCATTACATTTCTGCATGTTGGTACAGCCAAGGAAACGGAGGGTAGGGAGGGAATTCCAAAGGCAAACGGTCTGAGGAAACAAGCTATTAGAGCAGAATATTTTCCAGCATCTAGTGACCTGTACAGAGAAGGGGTGTGATTTTACTGCTAGTTCGGTAGGTCGGCGGTATTTACATTGAGGGGGTACAAGTGAAGTAAGTTCATCTGAGCACATTCCATGGAAGTACTTGTAAAACAAACACAAGGATACAACACTGCAGTGATGCAACCGGGGCTAGAGTTTGGCAGACAGTGCGGGACCTATTACATGAGAAATCTTTTTTGTTTTTTGCACCCTGTCCAAGAGAGGGAGGCTAATGGTTTGTACACCAGCCTATATGTGGAAACAATATTCCACACACGGGCGAATGGTGGATTTATAGAGATATAGGATACTTGCAGATGTGATAAGTTTTCTAGCCCGGTAGAGGGAGCCTACCTTCTTTGCGGCAGACTTGGCAGTATCTTATATGTACTTATTCCACTTGAAGTTGCCTGAGAATTTCAGTCAGAGGAGTTTAAACATTAGACTCTTGAAAAAGGTGTTATCAGCCATGACAATCGGTGTTTGGAAAGGTTTCTGATAATTGTTAAAGGAAAACAGCTTTGTCTTGGTAGCATTAAATGTGACCATGCATTTTTGGCTCCATTCTATTACAGTCAATTTCTAAGGATTCAGCCATTGCTTTGCTTGTGTGAACATTCGGCACCCTCCATGTCGTCATCGTCGTCTCATCAATGTAGACTCGGAATTGCCTACCGAAACGAATCCGAATCCTTATCCGGTTCGAATGGGTCGATTTATCAAGCTGTGAGAATTAAGAGACAAGACAAGAAGAGAGGAAAAGCGAAAAATAAATGAAAGTAGAAAAGGCTCCCGAGCAACGCCGGGTAGGTAAAGCTAATAGGAAATATATATCGTTAGTAAATTAAGGAATCGGGTTTACTTTCGCCATCTGAACTGTTGAGTGTGACTCTCTACACTACTCATCCTGAATTTCTAGTTTTATGCGCTCCCCCTCAATGTGTCAAGAAAGTCAAAACCGTTTTGATTTATTTAGCTTAAACGAGATGGGAAGGGAGGGGGTCCCTTTCTCCAGAACATTTTCTGTTTGTGTGTTATTTCTTTGAAAACAGGGTGACCGGGTCTCTTTTGTCAACCCGTGACTGCAAATGAAATCAAAACCGATGTTTATGGCTAGTCGGTTAGGGGAACAAATCTATGATGAACTGTGCATGTTCAGCACGCAATCATGCTAGCTTGTGAAAGGAACGAGATTAGCAGTTACACTTACTTGAACTTAAGGAATTTTATGATCATTGCATCAAAAGGCTTATTTCAATAGAAATTTTTAAAGTTACAATTCACCTCAAAGATACCAACATTACACCGGGTTTCATGTGCATAACAGCTAATCATCAGATATTGTTTCCAGTGGAAGTCTTGTTGGTGCCCTCCCTTCTCAGTCTTTCCATTCTCCTTAATCCTTCACGGTCATTTTGTGTAGCTTTTCCTTGCTATTTCAGCTGTTTTCACCATTGCCATTGTCATACATTGTATGGTGTCACTCCTTCTTTTGATTCCAATTTCTTTTTCAAGTTTTTTTGGAAGTGTTATCCTACAACTATTGGTATTATAGTGATTTTCTTCATGTTTCATATTCCTTTCCGTTCTCTGGCAAGTTCCATGCATTTGTTTCGTTTGTCTGTGTAAGAAAGCAATGTACAAAACCGAACAAATCTTCTACCAAAAAAACAACGTTCCTGCCGCTCTCCCATTTGTCTCGCTCTGTTTTCATTCCTCCTTGATCTCCACCCTGTGAATTGCTGGGACGATTTGACAGGGTTTCTTAAATTTATTTTTTACTATTATGACATGCTTGGATAAGTTTGTCTGTTTTTACTTCTGTGTCTGAGAGGATTTTGTGCTTTTCGTTTTCCAGTACTGTCTCCAATTTGTGTCGGTACCATTTGTTTGCATGTTCAAGGTGCAAATCTTTTGCATGGTTCCTAGTGTACTGCTTTTTCTATGCAATCATGCAATCTTTTGGGGCTAGTTTGCCCTATTCACTTATGTGATTAACAGTTTCGTCTCTTTGTTCACAGAGTTTACATTCACTATTTTTACAGGTTTTGTCTATTTGGGATTTAATTTAATTTATTCTGATCGCATTGTTCTATGCGGCTCTCAGTAGTGATTCTGTTTCCCTACTTAAGTGTCCTTTTCTTAGCCATATCCATGTGTTTTCTTTTGTTAATCTTATAAATAGTCCATGTAGCTGCTTCCTCTCTCATTTTCTTCTCTCGTTGTTTGCAATTTAGCTGTTCTCTGTATACTTCTTTTTGACGTTGCCTCTCGCATCGATGATCAGTTTTTCTCTGTTTTGAGTTACATAGTTTTCTAGTTCTTTTCTCTATCATCCACACAGTCTTCTATACTTACTGCTCCTCACCCATCTTCTCTCCTTTTTATGTAGAGTCGGTGTGTAGTATCATCCTTCGGGTGCATGGTCATTAATTTCCTCGTTTTCTGATCCAGATGCCCTAGTTCTTCTTTTATACAGTCTATGAAAGGGTCCAGAATATCTTACTAGTGATACTGCCCAGGTATTTATTCCTTTTATTAAGTTTTCTACTATATAATTTGGTTTCTAAGAGTTTTCTTGCCCTTCTTAGGTATTCTTTTCCAATCTTCTCTTTCATTTTTGTTGATTTGATGGTGTCTGCTTCTAGAACTCCCAGATATTTATAAGTAACATGTTTGCCAAATACCCTTATCTCCTCTTGCTTGGGTAGTTCCATGTCCTCCGCTGTCTCCAGTTTTCCCCTTTTTATCTTTAATAGTGCACACTTTTCCAATGTCCTGACTGAAGATTCTGGTTTTATTCATCAGCTTTTCTAAAACCCATGAAATGATTTTAATTCTAGAAAATCTCTAAAATTTAAGGCTTAATCTTAAAGTTTCTTAAGAAAAAATTGAAATTCAAGGAATCTTGCTTCATTGGTATCTAATGACTATGGGTGCATATTCAATGCAAATCTGATATATTTGAATTTTCAAATGGGAGTTTGTGGCCATATTATGCCCCCTAAAACCTCTTTAAAATACTCCAAAAAAATTGAAATTAAAAGAAAACTTATTAATTGATGTCTAATATCTATTGTTAAAATTTCACACAAATAAGAGATATCTGAATTTTCACAAAGGGCTTCCACCTCCTTTTTATCCCCTTTACATAAAACTATGTTAAACTAAATGTAGCCCGCATTATACACCCTTACGCCTAGCAGCTGTGTTCTAAAGTTTATGATGATTGGTTCATTAGTTAATATCTAACTTTATATAGATAGAGATTATTATTAGTAGTAGTAGTAATAGTAGTAGTAGTAGTAGTAGTAGTATGTGTGTGCCTGGCTGACTTACGTGTGTTCATCGCTTGAATGAACGGTTAGTATTTTGTTTGTTTTTCCATCAAATAATCTCGGTGATATCTGTGCTGAAGATTATTAGTTCAAAAAAGATGTTTGAGATTATCTCGATGAGCCCCAAGTGGCCTTCATTGGGCGACTTTCTTACTGATAGCGCAGATGCTACAAGGGGCGAGATTAATCGGCACCTGGCACATTTCAAAGGAGAAAAAAACCCTCTTATTGCATAGTTAAGGTGTTTATCGGTGCTGATGTGTGAGGCTCGTTCCCTCCTGAGGACCAAACGTTACTTTTTCTGACAGAGCGTCTTGATATGGTTTTTCTTTTATATAGATGTGCACTCTTGCATCGCATCCTAAGATGAAGTACTACTGCCACATCTGGAGAGGCGACCGCTCTGAGCACTCTCCACTGGCCTTCTATTCGTTTCCGAGTATAATAAACTGAAAATATTTGTCCACAAAATAAAAATAAAAATAAAAATTTTAAGTTTATTATACTCGGAAGTGAATAGAACGTTAATCGTGGTTTCATGGCTCAGAGGTAAGTCTGCCATAGACAAGGATGTTTGTTGGTGGCATGCAAAGTTGTGATCAGAGTTCGAATGCAGTTGGCTCCGAGACCAAGTGAATGATATAGCTCTTGGGTTTGGATTCAATATTTTACAAGTTAATGAAGTTAATTAAAATCTGAAAATAGTACTTGCTATCTCCGTTGCCAAGACAAAGGGATGATCTCTTCTTTCTTACAGAAGAAACGTTACTAGTCTCTCTCTACTTTATCATTATTTCCATGGAAGGTGCTCAACTGAGCTCCAATCTCTGGTTCCTCCTTGTAAGACATTCAAAACAAGAACTCGCCTTTCTATCACAACGGCAAAAGACTATTGCTTCTTGCTCCATATACCTAGCGTCAGGAGGAATTTCTATTCACGTAAACAGCTGGGAGATGCCAACGTGCTTAGCCAATCAGAAGGCTCGAGAAGCAGACAACAACTTTACCTATACTAAAAACACGTTATTGTAAAATAATAAGTATGTACCAAAAGCCTGTTTTTATAACCCTAACCCTAAACTAACCATGACCTAACCCTAACCTAATCCAGTCGGCTTTTGTCCAGTTCAAAAGCTGTACAAGCTTTTTGGGGGGCGAGAACTTGTTTTTTAGTACAGGTAAAATTGTCGTCTGCTTTTCAAGCCATTTTTGATTGGCTTTACTAAAACTAAATAAAGAAATCTGTAAAACTCGTTGTTTCATTGATTATGTTCTTTATAATCTTCAGTTTATTCATAGAAAACACAATTTATCAACAAAAAATTAGCTTTTTAACTTTCCCGTACAAATAAAATTTATTTCATTGATTTTCTTCATCAAAAAATGAATAAATTGTCATCAAAATAAACATGCGATAAGTGTTTTTCTTTCATTCTTTTTTTCTGTTCAAACGCCTCTCATTTAGATTTTGACGCCGGTTCATTTTTATTTGCCGTTCTCTGACTGTTTGCGTATTTCTGCATTGGCAAAAGTCGGTTTTGTCTGATTCAAAAGCTGTCACGCTTAGGCTTTAAATAGCATCTGCAATGCCTCTACGTATCTCTATAAAAGGTTCAGTCAGATCCGTTGGTCTGTCACGCTCAAGCTAAAAATTGCATTTTCATCGTTAAATGCGCTGATTGAATGGATGTATCTAATGAATATGCCCCTTTCTCGTTTTGTACCCTAAAAGTAGGAGCACAGCTCGTGTAGCAGTAAGCATACAGAAAACAGATAAAAAAGAAAATGTGAAGGGTCGCTTGTGCGCAATCTGTTCTGACCCAACCAATCTACAATAACAAACCTTTCACAGAAACCTCAGAAGTTGTGCAGTATAGTTAATTAGATAAAAGAGGTGAACAAAAACAAATATACAACAAATAACTGTTAACAAACGCAAGAAAATTTACTTTTCTACTTAATTTTTTTTTTTAATTTACTTATCATTTGTTTTTGCTGAGGATGGGGCATTCTGCTGGAGGCCAGACATACATCCGCTATTTCAGAGACGCCAACCAAGAGATCTTTTTAAGATTCTAACCGTCCATTTAGGCGAAATTGTTTGTATCTCTTTTGCACTTGGTTCACCGGGTATATTCGCCAGGTAGTTTTTGAAATTCCTTTTCATGAGCATGGTTGCTCCTATTATTACTGGAATGATGGAGATCTTCCTGATATCTCTGTTGGTACTCTCCCCTGAATAAGGATGCCTCTGTATACAAAATCCTAAAAGAAGGGGCTACCTCGAATGAGAGATTATAAGTAGACTCTTAAAAAGTGCATCTTTTGCATTTCTTTTTATAGCACATCACTCAATAAGTCATGGTTTGACACTATATGTCAAACCATTAATAACAAAAATCCATATGAGCCTATAAGTACTAATCTTCAAATGACATGTGTTAACATTTGAGCTCAGTCAGATTATTAGTTTACAAATTACAGTTATTTAAGTGAAGCTACTATTGCAAATTTTCAAAACAATGGAAAAAATTGAAACTTATGTGTTGATAAAGCATTACTTTCTGATGGAAAAACTACTGTTGAAGCAAAGCAATGACTTGATAAGTGTTATTCGAATGCCGCCCCGTCAGAAACAATGGTTAAGTGTTGGATGCTGAACATTCAGGTTGCTCAGATTCGGCAGTTATTGCGGAAATATAAAAAAATGCACAAACTTGTTTTGACCGATTATAAATTGAAGTTGCGTGAGATAGCAGAGGAGTTGAAGATATCAGAAGGCGGTGGGTGTATTCACCATTTTGTGGGTTGCAACGCAACAAAAAGGAGCTTTTGCGCCAATATGTGACCATGGATGAAACATCAATCCACTTCAATCTGGGGTCAAATTGGAAGTCAGCTAAGTGGACAGCAGCAGGTGAAAGCCGTCCAAAGCGATCAAAGATGCAAACATCAGCAGACAAACTTAGGCCCTCCATATTTTAGGATGCGCAAAGTATTTTGTTCATCGATTACCTTGAGAAAGGAAGAATTATCAATAGCGAGTATTATATAACATTATTGGTGCGTTTGAAGGAAAAAGAAAACAGTGCTCTTTCACCAAGACAAGGCACCGTGTCACAAATTGATGGCAACGATCAATTGCACTTTGAAGTGCTTCCACACCCATCTTATTCTCTAGATCTGGCCTCCACAGCTCTCAAAAGAATGCTTCATAGAAAGAGATTTCACTCGAATGAAGAAGTGATATTAGAAACTGGGGCGTATTTTGAGGTCAAATACAAATCTTTCTGCAAAAAAGGATGAATTGTTAGAGAAAAGTTGCAAACAGTGTATCAGCTGAGGAGACTATATTGATGAATAAAATCGAATTTTCTCTAAAAGTTGTTTTATTAGGCTTGGGTCTTATTGTATTTACTAAACCGATTACTATTATTACTATTATTATTATTATTATTATTATTATTATTATTATTTATTCATGGCAACAGGTGGTGCGACTCATCTGTCAGAATATAACCGTTGCAAACAAATCTAGATGGATAAATTCAGTGCGGACCACGTTTTATCGACATAAACACCAAAAAAAAAAATAATCACATTAGTCATTATAAGTCGAAAAATAGGAGGTATCTGATTGTTTGCAGTGACTTCTACCCTACCCCCTCTTTACCCCCTTGCATTAAACTAAATATAGCCTACATTACCCACCCTTACCAGTTGTGTTCTAAATTCATAATGTTCGATTAATTAGTTTAGGAGTGAATCCTATACATAGAAATATATAAACATATACAATTACCTAACTTTCTATAGAGATACACGACACGTGTGTGTGTGTGAATATAATTCTCAATATTTCGCACCTTTTAAAAAAAAATGAATATGAAACTTTGATGAAAAACTGGACATTTTCAACTTTGAACAAGGCTTATTTCAACTCTTCCTTGATGACGCTCCCATGCTTACACGCATCCGTAGGCCTCATGTGAAACTGTGCGCTTGAACCGCACAGGGAATTTCTTTTGTATTCTTAATGTCCGTTATGTTCTTATAATCGCCATGCACAAGTAATCTGTTCACTTCGCAAGTTATTTTGTTAAAAGAAGATCTTTATAAGCTGTAAAACAATTATACATATTACAAACAAACAAACTCTCGGCTCATTTGGTAGAATGGTAAGAGTGTTCATTAATGGGCCTGGGGACCAGGGTTCAATCCTCGGTGCAGTCATATCAAAGACTTAAAAATGGGGTCAGCATTATTCTTATGAGCTTCTTTCCTCCGACCACTTGTGTTTTGAATTCCCTCTCTGCTCCCTGTTTTCCCGACTGTACCAACATGCAGAAATGTAAATGTAATATGAACAAACATCTTGCTGCCCAACTCCCCACCCAGATTGCTAGCCTATAAATTTGGCTCTAATCACAGTAGTTACACTTCAGTGGCAATATGTAATCCTAGGAAAGGAGTGGCGCCCTTTCCTACATCTCGGTGAGTAGCTCATGAAAAGGGAGCCTTCGGGTCGCCCTTGACTGTTGTCGACCACTTTACTTACCCCCATCACCCGGCTGGGGTTCAAACTTGATTTATGTGTGTTTAGTTTCAATATCAATTTTGCTCCTTTTCGATTGCATGCAGATGTGGACGGGAACTTGGTGCATTCAAATCTGAAAATGCCAGTTTGATTCACATTGTTGGAATCCTCTAGAAGGAAAAAACAAACAACACCCAAGAAGCAAATAAACGTTCACTTGTTTTTGTGTTGTTTTTTGTAGGTGTGTGTTTTTGGTTCTTTTATTTGTTTGTCAGTTTCAACTTGAAAAAGAAGCGATGCCTTATTGCCGTTGAATTGACGGGGGGGGGGGGGATTCAACGGATACAAAGTAGTAGGCTGAGGGGGAAGGACACTGACGAGGGCGATTTCTCATTAAAAAATAACAACGTAGCAAGGTTTAATTAAAATTGCTCCTTTCTTTTTGGTATTCTTTCTTTTCTAGTCACCACCTGGGTGGGCGAGTGTCTTTTTTTAAATAGCCCAAAGAAGGACAGTTACACCCTTCCGGGTATCTAATTAGAGAACATCAAAATCAAGCTCTAGGAGACAACTCCGCCCAAGCACTACCCCCACCACCACCACCAAACTAAAATAGAATATTCTTGCAACGTTGCAAATCTGTTGTCTTTTAGTCATGACGTTCGAGTAAAAGCTGCAACTCATGTTGCAAATGACACCCAGAAATTTCCACTTATTTCAAAAACGACTCTTTCACGGTTTTAAAATTTGCGTCCATCTGAAAAATATTCCTAGTCGGATAAATTATTTTCTGAAAGAAACTTGAGCGAATTACATTTTTTCTTACAGCCTCGGTTTAGCTTTCACACTTCAATGTATAAAATGTTGAGTTCTGTTTAATAAAGCTCATTTTACCAAATAAATATGGTCGAACGAATCGACCGAAATATCTTTAGCTTTAATGATGTGTGTGTGCCCTTATTTCTGCTAGCATGTTGCTTTGCTTACCCACTATTCCATAAACTAATTTTCCATTTTTTTTTCTAGTATAAAGAACATTCTGTAAGGATAAAAAGGAAGAACCGGCTAGTCAGAATCAAATATCAATTTGTTGCATAAAAAGGTTGCCAAAATCAATATCCACCTGGTTTCTGCTCCATTTTTATTTTCTCATTTCTTCTATTTTTTTTTTCTTTCAATCAATTCGGCCAATTATCTTTCCTTTTCATTTGTAATGCTACCTCCAATGTGTAAAACATCTTTTTTCATCCGACCGTTGCATTTCGGAAGAATTTCTATAATATACCGAAATATGATCGAATGCAGCCCACAGCACTTTAACGAAGAATACAAACAGACTGAGAATTCTCTCAAAATATACCCCAAAATATTTTATATTAGACAAAAAGGCGAAGGAAAACGTCTCAAACGAGAATTTTTTTTAAAGAAGGAAAGAAAGAATCATATTAATCAGTGAAGAAAGAAGAAAGGAAAAAAGAAAGAAAACGTCTCATTATAGAAACATATTGAAAGCGAGGGTTGTCTGACTTGCTATTTACTTTCTCAGTTCCCCTAAATACTTGAAATATATTCGTCCAACAGTTTTTTTTACGTGTTAACTTTTGTGTGACAGGACATACACACAAATAAATACATATTTTTTATTGTAGAGTGGGGGATATGTGTGTATGTGTGTGCGTGTGTGTTTTCATTTTTTCCCGTTGATACACCGGATTTTTTGTCTCAATTTTACCGTCAGATTATAACCGAGTATTTATTGGGATGCCTTCCACAAAATATAAGTCCCCTTTCCCATCGTAAAATTCGCTGCTAGGTATCAACATGTTAACTTGAATTTGGAAGACTAACGGAAGTATTAACCGGGTTTGTTTTTAATTTTGTTTTGTAAACCAGATACTGGCACAGCTTCAATTCGAAAGCCAAGTTAAAAGCCATTAATAAGTGCTGCGGCACGAAACCGATGGGCTAGTAGAGTACATAATTTATTGAGTTTCATTAGAATCGGAAAATTCTCTGATTTTCTTTCGTAATCTTCTAAACTAACATATTACTTTGTTATAGTATATGCGTCAATCTGCCCCAAACTTAATTTCGGCCAAACTGCGACTCTTTTGAAAATGGGTATAACATTATATAGTTATACTAACTGTACTTAGCTGGTGTTGCCCGGGACGGAGTTTAAGTCATTTTAGTTTTTACTTTTTATTTGTTTGCACATTTTAAAACTTATATTTTTATTCTTTTTCTATATAAGTTATTCCCCTTTACATTATTTAAGTTATGCTTATGATTGAAGATACCGTTTACGAATGATGTGTCACGTGATCTCTTTCGTCATCAAAATTGAAAAGTCTTCAAATATTACCTATTTCTTTCGACGGCAAATTTCCGGATTTGCAGTGTCGTTGTTAAAGAAAAACAAGAATACTTTATCTTTTTTTAAAAGAGGTATGAAGAAAAATCTTAAATCTATCAAAAATGACTATATTATATTATAAATAAATTGTCCAATAACATGGCATAACCATAACAAATGTAAATCGGCTAGTCAGAATCAACATTTGATATGTCAGCTTAAATCCAACTTTTAAAATATCACAAGATAATTTTATCTGTTAGACAAGCAGTCACACATGGAGTTGCCCAGTATTTAAGAAGTAACCATGTATACTCTTGCTCCTAGCCCTGAACCACGCGTTACTATTTTTATTTTTATTTCTTAGTTTTTATAATTTTTAATTTTCAAGTCATACATTAAATAAAATAACGTAAAACGTCGTCCTTGCTATTTATGAATGCCCGGTGTGAACGTAGACCCCACGATAGTATTGTAAAAAATACTAATGAAACATTAATATCACAATTTCTTCGTAAAAATTTACTCTAAAAATTTTGTGTTTGCTCTTGGTATAGGGCTTTGTTTCCAATTGTATCTTCGTACAGATGGAAAGACAAACGGATGACACAAATACTAGTGTTGATAAGAAAATGTTCTGCTATTATTTTTTCAACTTCAATAATTTATCAATGGCTGATTATTATTTTAGTACGTTTTTGAGATTGTTGTTATTGATATTACTTACATATTTCGGACGATTGTCTTGTAGTTAAACACTACAAGACAATCGTCCGAAATATGTAAGTAATATCAATAACAACAATCTCAAAAACGTTTCGGCCGTTGTACTCTCCAACTTTATTCGTGTTTCCTTTGTCAGAGTTAGCAATCTTCTGAGTATTCTAAACTTAATTCTTTATTTAATTCAGTTAAACATAAGCCAAATGTTGCCTGCCACATGTACCAGAAAATGATATGAAGTATAACATTGACAATTTTTCTTTTAATCATTACTGACGTAAACTGATTTTGATTTTTAAATTATTATCTAAAAATGTTTCATATTAGCAGTCGTCTGGGTCGGACTAAGTAATTTTTTTATAAATTGTAGCGAAATACTTTATTATATTGGTATAACAATAATAAATAATGGAATACAAATAAAATTTCACTTGCAATTTATAAATAGATGGCAGCTTGTTACAAATCAAGTCGGTCCCTCTAAAGAAAGGAACATTTGAATACAAATGCTAAATATTTGTCCAGGAAATAAAACAATATTCCGAAACAGTACTATATTAAAGCCAAATAATCACTGAATTAAAAAAAACAATAACAAATAATAGTTAATTAATAAAATGTCCTTTTTTCCCCAAAACCATTATGCAAATTAGTTAATCTTGCAACTGATATACATAAGCAGTATATAAAAAAGATGTTACGTCTATTGTGCAAAGTTGAATTAACTTGAAATAGGGCGTTTTAAATTTACCGGGCCCAACTTTCGCATTTATTCCTTTACATAAAAACAAAATTTTAATGTTTTATTTAGAAAAAATCGTTTCATAAATGATGGGTAGTCTTTAACGGCGGCGTTGATCCTCGACTGCCTCGAGTTGAGACCTCGTTTATCGCCACACTCAACTTCCCATCCTTGCTTCATGGAAGGAAGCGCCGGGTGTGGTTATGAATATTTCTTGAGGCTAAGAGCATTAATTCACTTCAAACCCAAGAAAGGTTAATTACCAGGCGTGTTACGTCGTTCCGCTTTGGTGTCATCTTGACCTTTGCACCAGTGTTTCGCGGTTAGGCTTAAGGTTAGGGTTAGGGCGTGGGCGTTTTATTCGCACCCAAGTGCACTTAATCAAGGTAAGAACCTACGATGAGGCTTCAAGTGGCTGACAAACTTTTCTTCCCTTCTTTTCACATATCTAAAACATAGGCTATTTTTTTGGTTATATTGAAGAAAATGGCTGGCAAATTTTGTTGATTACTATTGTCTGACTTTGCAAGCGGTGACGGGACAAAATAATCCACCGTATTAATGTGCTGTTATATAGACTGTTTCGCTGTATCACAGCTCTTCAATGCGGCTAGACTAGCACCCATCTCAAACCAGGGATCGAACATCTAGTTGATAGTCGGCAGCTCTAACTACTAGACCATGAGACGGGCGCCGTTTATTACATCTGTGTTCTTGTAAAAGTTTTTGTTTCAACGAAATGGGTGTAAACGTTTTGGATAAAATAGTTTTCAACAGTAGGAGTTGAATATTTTTTTTAAATATTTGCTTACAAACGGGAGTGTCAGATTTTAAAATTAGCCTGATGAATTCCTTCGGTGGATGAAAACAACACAAACCTTTCTGTATGGAATGAATTAGAACCGAGTCGACTGTAGAGAACTTGGCCATTCTCACCGATTTATTTATTTAAGTCACCGCTTATCAAAACCGATAGGCCACTCGAGGATAAGGGTTAATGAGTTTTTCAGGAGGACAGTGCAACAACAATGTATGATGATTGGTAACAATGGTTGAGACTGGTCAGAAATTAGATTATTTAAGAGGACGGCTTAACAAGAATTTGATAACATTGAACTTGAAAACATTCATGCTATAGTCAGCTGGGAAGCAGTCCCATGGTATCGTGTTTCACAGACGAATAATTCTTAGAAAGAAGCTTTGTACATGGAAGTTCCGTTTAGTTTTAGGTACACAGAGGGGGGAAGGAAAATTATCTACAGTTGTTGTAGCTGGATGAGTTCTTGTTGTAAATGTTTTACAGGGGGCATCATAGATTGAAGCTGAGTCGAGCATCTACCATGAAAATAACGACAGAGAAGAGAAACTTTCTTCTGTGAGAAAGAGGTAAATACGATGCTCATATTATTACAAGATAATAAATTGGGTAGAATCTCTTATCGGTATATCTGTTTGCTTCACGTGACCGAACGTGGGTTAGGGTTAGGGTTAGATAAATATCTACACTGTTTACTTATCTGTCTGTCCGTCTGTTTACCTTCCGCTCTCCTCGCCCAATCTATCATCTATAACGGGATTTTTCGTCTTCTTTAAACATTGTAAAGCTGAACTGGTTTGTTGCGTACAGAATTGTAACAGCAAATTAGATTTTTTGTCGTTGGAAATAGTGAGGGAGGCGCAGGTACAAAGTGTGCTTCCCAGAATGAAGTGCATATTCTTAGTCCACAGATGTCGGTGGCCTTCTTTTATTTTGTTCACGTCGTGACCAGACTCAAGAATTTCTCTAAACGAGTAAATGCTGTCATATATATATATATATATATATATATATATATATATATATATATATATATGGAAAATGAAAATATTTATATATTCATCAACGTTTCGACTTTATTTCAAGACTTCTCAGGATGATTGGTCTGAAGATATAACACGCAAGTACAAATATTTGAAACAGTAACAGTAGGAGAAAAGCTCTAAAGACCGCTCATGAAAAGATAAATTATGAGCTACAAATAGATGGTAGCAGTGGAAGAAATTGAGTTAACTGTGGAAAGTGTGTGAGGAAATGGTAGCGGTCGGAGTTATTAAAACCATTTGTAAGCCCAAAAGGGTCGCTTATGAAAAGATAAATTATGGGCTCAAAAAGATGGTAGCAGTGTGAGAAAATAAGTTCACTGTGGAAGGTGTGGGGGGAGAATTGGACGCGGTCGGAGTTATTTAAACCATGAGGGAGGAGGAGGAAGCGTGCATCATGTTTATTATTTATTTAATGTTTATTTTATAAATATTCTTTTTTGTTTAATTTTACTTCAGTCGAAGTTCTCAGAAATCAAGGGGCCCCTTCCTGGGCCTAATAATTGATCTCTATATGAGATACATAGATATTCGAATATTCCATTAATGTTCTCCTTTACCTGTCAAACGTTGAGTTAGTAAAGAATTTAAGAATATTAATTTTCCTCTCAAATTGACCTGTGAACTATGTTATAGTATATCTTTATTGTGGTCTCTTGGTCGTACCGGATTCCAGGACAGGAATTCATCTAGTCTGGTGGAATATCCAGCTAAGTGTCGTTACTTGAGGTAACATTACTTGGAAAAGGTGCAACATTCCTCGTATGAGCTAGTGTATAGCTGTGTCTAGCGGATCTTATTTGTGCTTCGAATACGATGTTATTTTGAATATTTGGTCAGGGTTAGGGTTTACTTGTTGAGTGAAGTATCCTCATGTCAGGTTATCCTGACAAACACTTGTACAGAGAGACCGAAGACATTCGAGGATGGTGTCTAGTAGGTAATTCAAACTCCCCTGTCTAGTAAGTAATTCAAAGTCCCCTGTCTAGTAGGTAATACAAAGTCCTCTGTCTGGTAGGTAATTCAAACTCCCCTGTCTGGTAGGTAATTCAAACTCCCCTGTCTGGTAGGTAATTCAAACTCCCCTGTCTAGTAGGTAATTCAAACATATATTAGTGTGTGTTTGTGTGTCAAGGCAAAGATTATTAAATAGCACGGAGTGTTTCTGCTTGATAAGACTTCTTTTTCAATTTTCTGAATAGTTCATTTAGTATTTCAGTGAAATTGGTGAATGTAAGTTCCGTGGGTTTCTTGCCCCATTTTTCTTTCTTTCTTCGCGAGTACTTTTGATTTGATTCATCAGGCGGTGTTAGTTTCCTTCGTAAAAATTCAACACCTCCTATCTTTGTGAAAATCTAACAATAGCTATTAGACATAATTTCATAAATATTCCCCCAATTTCAGTTTCTTTTGAGTATTTTGATGGGTTCGTTTGAAAATTCAAATATTTCAGGTTTATATTGAATTTGTTTATGTTTGAACTTGACATTTTAGACCGTTTCTAGAATCAAAATCATATAATGGATTTTGATCAAAACTAGAATAAGGATGCTAGATGCCAGACATTCGGTTAAGTAGCATTATATCTCCGTAATAGAGTATAAAAGTCGTGCAAACCTGTTCTGTTTGAGGAATTAATTTTACCCGTCTTCTTATATTTATATAAAGTGTATATGTTTATATATTTGTATGCACAGGATTCACTCCTAAAAACTAATTAAACGATCATTATCAATTTTAGAACAACATGTAAGGAGTCGTAATAAAGGCTATATTTATTTGAATTTAGTTTATGCAGAGGGAATAAAAAGGGGGTGGGAGCCCTTCGTGGAAATTCCGATACTTCTGGGACTCGGTTTAAGTAGTTGTTATAAACGAAACTTTGTTACCTATTATCATGATAGTCAAGTAATCGTCAGAAAGGAATAAACCATTATGTGGTTGGGGAAATATAAATGTTTATCTGCTAACTCAAACAGATGGATCACTGATGAATTTTATTTTTATTAATGACATAAGCAGGTTATTTTATATTTAGGTCATAATTGAAAAATGTTTCCTTATTACCAGTCATCCAAGCTGAACTACAGATTTTTTTTTTAAATGCTATTTAGGTCCAACTTGAAAAATCTGACAAGATAACTTTATATGTTAGATTGAGTAAATGTTGAAAATTTGGTGATTCAAATAAAATTTATGCATTATTTTTTTTTTAGAAGAGTTCATGTCTTAGTTAAGGCCTTGTATAATAGATTTGGGATGGGGCTGTTTGAGACATTTGATTCGAGGCGGGGCTGTTTGAGACCTTAGCTCGTGTTTACATATGTCTTATTTGAGGAGGTAGCGTGTTTTACCGCATGTAACTCTGTTCCAATATTTATTTAGTTTTCGCAAAAATCGTAACTCCAGAGATTAATATTTTTACAAATACCTATTAATAGTAGGGGGTTGCAATATTCAAAAAGAGAGTCAGTGCAAAATGGGTCAAAGTTGAACTTTGTTTTACCGACTACGTCACTTCTCTTTTTTGTATACATCACACATGCTCTATCTCCATCTCCATCTCCATCTCCCTCCCTCTCCCTCTCCCTCTCCCTCTCCCTCTCTCTCTCTCTCTCTCTCTCTCTCTATATATATATATATAGTGTGTTAGAGTGAAATAAATTCCAGAAGGAAATCCGGGTATGAGAGCCCAATGTAATAAACAGAGAAAGAATAAAAAATAAAGTAAAGTAACACGGAATCACATAATCACCAGTGCAATAATTTATTTCGACCCTACGGCCTTTTCAAGCATCCAACCGAGGCGATTACATTTTTGAAAATGAAAAAAGAGAAACTGTGTTTAAATCAAAAACATTAATCTATGTCCCATATGTATCACGATTAATCTTTTTGATATATAATATATATAATATATATATAATATATATATTATATATATATATTATATATAATATATATATTATATATAATATATATATATATATTATATATAATATATATATATATATATTATATATAATATATATATATTATATATATATATATATATATATATATATATATATATATATATATATATATATATATATATATATACCGTAAATGAAGCGTACACCTGAAAAGGTCCAGAGAGAACTTTGACTGAAATATAGTCGATAAATAAATTTGGTCGGGACTAACGAGACATCCCGTTAGGCCGCATTTCATTTTCCCTCCACAATTCGCGCACTTTTAATCTTGGAATTTCTGTGGGGAAAATAATGCCAGTTTTATCTGTACATGTACAACTTGCAACAGCGGCAACCTAATTACAGCATTCACTCGCACACACAGATGCAATTACCATCGACAGTTCATTTAAATAAATATCTTTGTTGAATTATACATCTTCTCGTTTTATATGTTGTTTTATTATTATTGTTATCGTGTGATCTTACGAGACCGCGACAATTTCGATGAGAATGATATTCCAGATAGAGAAAGACCCTTTTCCAACTAATCGTAAATCCTGTAAATAAAAACGATCTCGACAAAAATTGAATGTATGTGTTTTCGCTGAGATTTTTATGTGTACGAAAGCGTTACCTCTAAGCGACGTCAGATACAGTGTCATTATTAACCCGTTTCTCTTAACAGCTAGAAATAATTGCAGTATAGAAAATATACATAGTCAATGCCAAGGCTTAGTCCGAATTTTATTTCCTGCATAAATTTCTGAAAATCAAATTGTATGTGAATACACTTATATTTAATATATGTCTTCGTTTTTTAGGGACAGATATGCACAGAGACAGAGGTGTTCTTCTTTATTATATCTGTATATAGATAGATTTAGGTATATATATAGAGAGAGAAAGAGACAGACGGACTGATGGAGAGGCGTTACGTACTAAATATAATAAACGTCTTCACTTATTTTTACAAACATCAGGGGAGAGGTAGAATCGAAACCATACACTCGATATTTTCAGTCTGATACTTTCCTAACTAAACAATTCAGACTGGACGGTTGTATTCATATGTTAACTATTAATACAGTAACGAGAAGAATAACCCTAACCCATGACGGGTAAGCAGAATAATTTTACACCACTTTTATATCCCTATACGAAGATTAAAATCAAGATATAATGATACTAAACCTTATATCTATAATCTATATTCCAATGCTGATCAAAATCCATCAAAGGATTTTGATTCTAGAAAATGTTTACAATTTGAAGCTTAAGCTTAAGGAGTCTTAAAAAAATGAAATTCAGGGAATCTTGCTTAATTGGTGCCAAATGACTATGGACTATGGATAAAATTCAATGTAAATCTTAAATATTTTAATTTTCAAGTGACAGGTTGTACCCATATGCTTTCTAAAAACCCTTTAAAATTGTCCCAAAAAAGTGAAATTTCGAAAATATTTATTAATTGATTTCTAATACTTATTGTTAAAAATCGGAGGTAACTGATTTTTACGGGGACTTCCACCATTTTTATCCCTTTTGCATAAAACTATATTAAACTAACTATAATTCCCCACATTTAGACCCCGTGCGCTTAACAGCTGTGTCCTAAAAGTCTTAATGAGCAGTCAATTATTTTTAGGAGTAAATCCTGTGCATACAAATATATAAACATATACACATACCTAACTTTATAAATAGAGATTAAACATTCTTGAAAAATGGCCAGCTTCCTCCTTGCTCGAACATCGACTATATTCGGTTATTTCCATGGGAAATATGAAGTTGTTTCCATCGGAAATCCCCGGCTCACCTATTGGCTAAATGCATATTAAGCCGATTCGCACGCCTCAGCATCTTGCCTCGTGAATACCGAAGGCCGATTACTATTTCAAAATTGATTCAAAACTACTTTAAGTATCCTCACCCCCAACGGCATTTTCAATCTTGTATTTTGTTATATAACTTGACAGAAAATTGTGATAATTTGTTTCCGTTTTTAATATTGCCATGCATTTCATATAACCGTCGCGTAAAATGTTGTTGTACTCTTTCAGTATGTTCAATTAAACCATGGCTAGTAGGTGAGGAATAGGTGACCATAATAAACAACGGCTTTTTATTCGTGATACAATCGACCAATAATTATATATATATATATATACATATATATATATATATATGATTATTTTATTTACACAGACATGTACAAAATCTGCGACACTGGCATGTACATGTCTGTGTAAATAAAAATAATCATATATAAAAGCTCTATTTAATACTGAGCACTTTTTATAAGCCCGGTTGAAATTCTTTGGATTACTATCCTGTGGATGTTTACCTTGCCTGGATTATTATTATTATTATTAGTAGTAGTAGTAGTATTATTATTATTATTATTATTATTATTATTATTATTATTATTATTATTATTATTATTATTATTATTATTATTATTATTATTATTATTATTATTATTATTATTATTATTATTATTTTTTTTTTTTTATTATTATTATTAATAATAATAATAATAATAATAATAATAATAATAATAAAAAAAAATGTCAATGTGTGTGCTCCCTATAGAAAAAAGGTTAAAGAATCTACATAAAAACTAAAAGTGTATTTGTACGTGAATTTTTTTGCAGAAGACAATGGAAGTGGTCCCGAATCTCTAAAGAAAATATGAGGGCAGAAACCCCCTTAAAAATTCCAATGTATCCTATGTTTATGAAATTTAAATTATATCTATACATTTCCAGGTAAGACAATGGTAGTGGTCCAGAATCTCTAAGTGTCTTTTTAAAGAAGTTATGAGGGCCGAACACCCTTAAAACATAAAATTTGTATATCTAATATGTATATCTAGGCTGGAATCATTTTCATTGGTTGGAAAATGTTGAACTAATATCTTTCAGTGTAATCCTATATTTGGGAGGAGCAGCTAAAAGAAAAAAAGTAAACTAAATGGAGAAAGAAAGAGAGTAGCTTATGCAAGTTAGTAACTTTTTACCTCCGTTCGCATTGCATCTCTAACTCCCCACAAATTTATAAAAGTAAGCATTTACAAAATAAAATAACATATAACTATTTTTCATTTTATGTAACATTTATTTAAAATTAAATTCTGTTTAATCCCATTGCATTGAATATAATTGTGAATAACTTTCTCAGAAACGGCTCTGTAAGCTATTCATTTATTGGCTATCATAAAAAAATCAACCAATGGGAATGGCCAAAATATTCATTTTGATCTCCATAACCGACATGTTACGGAGATTTACCAATGTTTTTAAAAAAGCACAAATCGATTTTTTATTATTATTGTAGGGAACCGATCCTGGTGGTGCACAGGTTCTGGCCACTGCTGGGTTGTTCCCTTTGGTTGTACCCATTACCTAAAGGGTCAGAGAGTATCGTGAATTTACCATGCTGGATGTCTCCCACGAGGGTCCCACAGAAGGAAGACTATCTGAGTTCCCTGGATACCTATGTTCATATCTTTAAAACTAGAGTCAAAACTAATGTTTTGTATTGTTTTGGAGCATGTTAAGTTGCTATTCTTCATAAATATCAACTGTAAATAAATGTGTTAATCGTACTTTGTTTTAGTTATTCGTTCTGATGAATGATATGTTTGAGATATATACATGGGTTATGAAATAAAATAACTTATATACCCAACATTATTATTATTAATTAATTTTCTTCTTTGATAAATATGAAACTCTGAGATTGGCTTGTTGTAAATATACTCAGATATTTATTTGTTAAAAGATATATTTATTTTTTCGACAATCTAATAGCTTGAAATACCAACTAAGAATTCGAAGGAATCTTCGCTTTTAGCAGACAGTCTTTGGAATCGAATCCTTCTTCCTCTTTCTGCCAATTTAGGACTTGTGGCAGAATTCCAGTAATCAGATAGCGTAACTTGGTTCTTTGGCATCTCACAGTCTTCTGTCTTCGAGGGTTGGGCCAGGTTTTGTTGACTAGTCGCAAACAAGCGCAGTTAAGTATGTGAACATCTTAGCAGGTTAGAATTTTAACCCTTTTCTTTTTATTCGCAAAAGGGATTTTTGAAATGTAGTACAAGTCGGTTAGTATTCTACGATGAGAACAAAAAAATTGTTTTGTTTGGGTCGGTTGTAAGCAAGGGTAGAGGCAGGAGGTAAATAACTTGTCACATAACGCAATTTCTGTCAACAATAATAAAAATAATTGAACTATAAAAAGAAAGAAACAAAATAAATCTATAAAAATATAAATGCTGTTTCAAAAATACAATAAGATTCTAAACTCAAGTTGCCGGCTAAGTAGAACATGGGGTCCTCTTGAACTTTCTTGCCTGGAGCAATTTCGTTTCAGTTAATTTGGGGTTTTGTATTACCTATTACTACAGTGTTACTTTATTTGTTTACCTTAAAAAATACGACCGTAACGAGAAATACGATTTTTGGTACATTTGTAGATTAACACCGTTCGCTGCAACAAAAACGAGATTCTACTTTTTAGTAGAAGAAGAAAGATAAACAATTAATTTGAAATTTAGAGGGGGGATCAATTAAATATATAAATTTAACGTAAAATGTCCCCATTTCCGGCCCATCCTAGCGTTTTAGGTCAGTTAACAATATTTTTTTACCACTAACCCTAAGTCCAAGTAGCTGCCAGTTAGGGTTAGGATTAGGTTAGAAGACCGTAACGAATGTTTAAAAAAATAATTAATTGGAAAAAGAATGTTTTGAAAAAGAATGTAAAGGGAAGAGTGAAATGCAGCTATGATTTTGTCGCCACAAAAATTCACAAAGATAAGAGTCTCACATCTGTGATCGAATGCCATGCTGGATCTTCTCAGGCAACGCCGGAACACAGGTCCCGCTAGTTACGCGTTTTTATTCCCAGTCCGAACGCTTGCTTCTAAATTTCAATACTTTAAACCAATGTGGTTACAATATATGAAGTAAACATACTAAATCAGCACATTCAAACTTTCTGACACATTTGATTTTTTAATGTGTGTTGTTTAAACTTGAAGGGCATATTCAGAAATGGATTTTCAAAGCCGGTCGTCGCTTCCACCACCACTACCACCAACACCACCACCACCACCACCAACACCACCAACACCACCACCACCACCACCACCACCACTACCACCACCACCAACACCAACACTGACCACAATTCTGCAGCTGTTCAACTGAGAAAGCCAGGCGAAAAGGCTACATCAAAAGAATGACAAATTGATTTTAAGTAAAGAGATAATAAAAACTTCACAGGAAACAAAGAAATTGTTTTGTTTGTACGCATGTGGACTTGTGTGTGAGTGAGTATGTGAGACTGTATGTATAAGCTGTTAGTATGTTTAGTAGCCAATGATTGTTTCTCGTGTCAGTCTGCCAAGATACATGTGACCAAGTGGTCAAAGCTAGATTTAGTTTTCCCGCAAGGAGTCTGTATAGTAGTTGATAACACTGTGTTGTGACTGACAATGTTTCGTGTGGCAGGTTGAGTTTCTCACTGCTGACTGTGCTCTGGTTGTCGCTTAAAAAGTCAATGCTATCAGGTGCTCGGTTCCCAGAGCAAGTCTTTCTGATTGGTTGAAGTCCGATATCTGCAACCAATCGAGATTGAGTATTTTGATAGAATTAACCAACCAGTATTAAGCATTTCAACCAATAAACAGATATAGAGATCGTTTCTCTGCTGATGTTGTTGTTGTTGTTGTTTTTGTTGTTCTTCTTGTTGTTTTTATTTCTATTACCGCTGGAACAGGTATTCCTCCTTGATTAGTTGAAGTCCGGTTTTGGCATTGAGTATTTTGATAGAACTGACCAATCAGCATTAAGTATTTCAACCAATGAACATCAAATATTTTACAGAGATCGTTTCTCTGCTGCTGGAACAGGGGGTACACAATACCTGGGTTGATTTTCGCATAAAAATTGGAATGGTTGATTGAATAACAAAGGAAAGTCTATGTATGATTTCGAACTGGTTTGTTATCGGCTGACGAAATACGAAATGTGGAGTCCAGTTAACCATATTTGAAATGCAAATTTATATTTCGTAATTTGTTGAAGAAATTATCTTGGAATTTGATTTTTTCCCTTTCTTCAGTTGACGGAATTTTGAAATACAAATGGTTTGCTAGTCGTCTAGTTAACGAGTTTATTTTTTGTTGTCTTGTTACAAATTCAAATATTCTTCAAAATTGTGAAGATTTTTTTATTTTCTCAGCTATTCACCAATGGATAAATGAAATTTTTATTTCCAGAGTTAGGGTTAATGTATTTAGGGTTATGGTTAGAGTTGAGGTATTTGATCAAGAGATTATTTTTTAAATTGTTAAGTTTTCGCACGCACGTTCGGTAATGACGGCATGTTGACAGGATTTTTGTTTTATTTTTCACAAGAGTAGACACAAATGGATGATTCTTTGCATCTTAGGTATAAGTATATCTTTATGGTTAGGTTAAAATAAGGTTTAGGGTTAGGCTAAAGTTATTTTAGGGTTAGTTAAGTGTTATTTTAAGGTTAGGTTTAGGTTATTTTAGAGTTAGGTTAGGGTTAGTTTAGAGTTTCAGGTTATTTTAGGGTTAGTTTATGGTTAGTTTAGAGTTATTTTAGGGTTAGGTTAGGGTTAGTTTCGGGTTGGGTTAGATTAAGGTTATTTTAAGGTTAGGTTAGGGTTAGTTTAGAGTTTCAGGTTATTTTAGGGTTAGTTTATGGTTAGTTTAGAGTTAGGTTATGGTTAGGGTTAGTTTCGGGTTGGGTTAGATTCAGGTTATTTTAGGGTTAGGTTAGGGTTAGTTTAGGGTTAGGTTAGAGTTTAAAAAAACGTTTGGCTCGTATTGTGTAGGAGTACTGTTAGGTATAAGTATAAAATCTTATATCTTAAAGTATAAAAATGTCTGCCAGATATGGTATGGACATTAGTGCAGAGAAGAGAATGCTGACCACAAACGGATGTGGACCAATTAAAAAGAAGAACAGACAACGGGCAGGAACTAACCGCTGTTAAACAAGTTAAGTACCGATTATCAGTGAAGGGGTTTTCAAGATCAAAATCTTAGCAAAAGCAGCAAACGCATTGGCTGAAGTTGAACCATTTTGCAGAGACCAAAATGTCAGTGTCAAGTCAGAAAACAAACTGTTTCATTCGCTGGTAATATGAATCCTGGCAGCTGAACTACGGAGAAAGAATACAGATAGCAAACGGAAATGAGATGCTCCAAGAGAATCCTTGGCATCTCCTACGGAAACCGTATTTACCAATGAGGAAGTCCGCACCACAACCGAGCAACACGTGAGTCACTGTGAACATCTGTTGACCACAGTGAAAAAGAGGAAACTGGGAAAATGCAGAAACAGAAGAGGTTGGGATGAACCAGCGACATTGCCGAGTGGAATAAAAAAAATGGCAACAGGCAACGAATATGTAGTGATGTTTTAAGTCGTATATACATGAAAAATTATAACGTAATAAAAACTAAAAACTCTTTTATTTGCTCTTAAGAGGGTGCAGAACCAAAATGATGCAAAGAATTCTTGAAGCATTTTTTTTTCTGGATTTTCCTTTTTATTCTTTCAAAATGTTTGGCTTACTCCATGTAACAAACTTTGCCCTGAGTGAGGAAAGTTTCACTCGCCGAACCGTAGGTAATTTAATGTAACAGATTAAATAATTTCTTTTCAATAATACATAGACGAGAGAAGTTAGAGAGAAGAAACCAGATATGTTCCCCTTTTTACACACACACACACACACATTATATATATATATATATATATAAATTTATTTTGAAAAAATATTTATAAATAATTATTCAAAGCCTTCGCAAGACAGAGCACTTTAAGTAAGGTTGACAACAAGCCGTCATTCTACATAATTCATAACTCTGGGCTCCACCTATTGAGTTCTCTCGACTGCTTGCTCGATAGCCGCCGTGTTTGTTATTTAGATTTTGAATTTACTTCTCATTTCTAGACAATGGGTGGTGGAGCATTGGTACGCACCTCGGCTACTGAGTCAAACATGACTTTTGTATCGGGGTTTGAACAGTGTGACCGACAGGGATTACCCCCTCACATACTGGCGATTGCAGGTTTGGCATGAAACGCATGTGTATATTGGCTTATTTTGAAAATAATATTTATTTATAAATAATTATATATAGAAATATATATATATATATATATAATAAGCAGTCATACTATTGCATAAATGCGATGTTTTAACCCTTTGTTGTTATTGAATACTGTTCGACTGTTTACTATGTGCGTTCGCCGATTTGGCATATATAGAGTTTAATTCCTCTTAATTTCAGTGCTAATTGGTGGTGGCCGAGGGGTAAAATATGGGACTATGATTTAGTGGTGATTTAGAAACTAGGTTCGTGCCCTCCGACTGACAGGAATTAACATCTCCTACACTGAAGATTGCGTAAGCATGAAACATCGATGTCTATAATAATAAATATTTATTTTAAAATGTTGTATATATATATATATATATATATATATATATATATATATATATATATATAGGACCGGCGACACAGTTATAAAAGGGGGGGGGGGCTCTCCTAAAAAGTTGGGGGCCCGGTTAAACACATGCATATATAACTTCATTATTGATGACCGTAAAGTGAGGGGGGGGAGTCAAAAAAGTGGGGGGGGGCTGTAGACCCCCTGCACTCCCCCCCCCGGTGCCGCCGTCCATGATATATACTAGAAGAATACCCATCCCAGGACGGGTAAAATTAATTCCCAGAACAGAACAGTTTTGCACTACTTTTATGTCCCCTTACGAATATCAAAAACCTAGATATAATGATACTTAGCCTTTTCTCTGGAATCCTTATTCTAATTTTTAGCAACATCCATTACGTGATTTTGATTAAAGAAAATATCTAAAATTTAAGTGGTCTTAAGAGGAAAACTGAAATTCAGGTAATCTTGCTTAATTGGTGTCTAATGACTATGGATCAAATTCAATACAAATCTAAAATATTTCAATTGGGAGGTAATTCCCATATTATGCTCTTTAAAAGCCCTTCTTTCAAATACTCCAAAGACACTGAAATTTCGGGAATATTTTGTAATTGATATCTAATACTTATTGTTACAATTTCACAAAAATCGGTGGTATCTGAATTTTCATGAAACGCTTCCAACTCTTTTTACCCCCTTTGCATGAAACTAAATTAAACTAAATATAGCCCACATTACCTCCCATTATGCCTAGTATCTTTGTTCAAAAATTCATAATTATTGGTTAGTTAGCTTAGGAGTGAATCTTGTGCATACAAATATATTAAACGTATACACAACCCAACTTTATAGAGATATACATGTAGAGTTTGCTCTGTTACAAGAAGTAAAATCTAATTATGTGGTAGATTTGGGTTTTGCGATCTGTCTTATATATTGCTGTAATTCCAAATATGGCACGGGAGCTGAAGTCGATGAGGGGTTTTGGGAAAGAAGCCCAGGAGGTTGAGAGGAGGGGGTTCTGAATAAGTGCGTGTGTGTGATTGTGTGTGTGCACACATGCCTGTGATAGGGCAGGTGCGAAATATGATATACGACCCTTTTTCATTGTCGCATCCTTGACTTCCTTGGAATCACCACCCTCCCCTAAGAAACCCATTCACATAACTCGGATACTCAAGAACTCAACGGAGGGGGGAGCACTCACATTGTGTCGGCCGAGAACAGCTGTCATTTCGTAATCTCCCGAAACATAAAAGTGCCACAACACAACCATAATGATTGACCTTTAAACTTTAAGTCAAACCAGAAAGTTTTTTTCTTAATCGACAAATTTCGGGGCTATTGAACTTCCACCTCTTTTTTACCTCCTTTGCATAAAACTAAATTAAACTAAATATAGCCCACATTGTACCCCACTCTTCCAACTTTCTTGACGTCATCAGTTCGGCCGTTCCCAGGTTCGGTGGGTCACCTGGTACTGCTCGGGAAAAGTTGCCGTCCTGATGAAGGTCGCAGATGTCGAAACGCTTGGTCCAGCGATCACTCATTCCCACGTTGTGTTTGTTTAGATCAGTGAGCGATCAATCGGGCTGGATCCATAACTTGGTATCACTGTGAAATGAAGGGTCATTTCATGCAAAACAGTTGAATAAAAAGAATTAAGCCTGTAACGACCTGGTCTGTTGTGGTTTTCTTAGAAGAATAATTATTTAAAAAATAAAGAAAAATAATTTACACTTGTTTGTCTACAAAGCAAGGCAGTTCGGTAATATTAAAGTTCAACTCTGTGTGTTTTAGTTGGACCGACGGACTCTAGTAATTCTGGGTGACTTGATTGTTGGTCAGCGAAATCTGTTCTAAGTTCTGGTCGAGAAAAGAATACAAACGGACTGATGTGATGTTTTTGGTGGGGGGAACAGAAGCGAGCTTCTTCTCTCCTAACTGACTGGCTTAGCTGTTCTGTCTTCTTTTTTTATTGAGACCTGATGACCGAGTTTTCCTTTGTCTCTGAAAAACAATTACGGCCACCACCAGCCTTATCTACACAGAAAAGCATTACTAAAACGAAATGGTTTAATTCTATATTGACACTTGAGAAGCAATTCATCTCTCTCTATGGGATTCCATAAAGGCAGTCCTATCCAACAACTGACCGAATTTTCCTTTATCTCTGAAAAACAATTACGGCCACCATCGACCTCATCTACCTTGAGAAGTGTCACGAATAAAAAAAATATATGGCTTAATTACCTATTGACACTTGAGAAGTAATTCTATTTCTCTCCCTGGGGCTTGGTAAAGGCGACCTGAGATTTTATTACCCAGCAGTCTACAGCTCTTGTTAAAAACGGCTCAGCGGAAGTTCTCATATCGTCATTTTAAGGTTTTCCTTCTCTCTATTCATACTAGCGCTGTATTAGGATCTTCGACCTTCATAGGCTCACGGTCAACTCACACCAGCACTGTATCTTAGGCTCCAACTTCCGTGGGGCTGTTTGATACTGTCACAACATTACCTACCCTTACGCCTAGCATCTCTGTTCCAAAATTGATAATGATCGGTTAATTAGTAGATATATAAACATATCTTCATTGGATCAATTTCGTTTCGGTTAATTTGGGTTTTTTATTGTCTTCTCTTACCGATGTTGAGTTGATTTTGTACCTGATAATTAACTCGTTTAGAGAACTCATTTATAGGAGATATTTTAAATTCTTTACTAGCCGATATTATTATTATTTTTCATTCCTATTCATACTCCCTCATGATTTTTTTTTAAACATTCTTCATCCAATAATTTTAAACAAATTGTTTTTATTCCGTCATTTTCAACCCCACCTCACCCGACAGGAGTAAACAACTGCACATTTTTCGGGCAGGACTTACTCCCCTTGAAAAACACTTAATACTCTTAAGAGGAACATAATGCATATACTTTTCGTGCATTGGTTCAAGATTTGTCATATTTTTCCACAAACACCCACAGATATCAACAGAGCCTGAGAAGAAGGATTCACAAGTGATCAAACACTATTGTGATACTAAGCCAACCGGGAGATATTAGCTATGAAATTAATGATGATAAAAAAAACCGGACTGATCCATTGAACTTCACAGAACAGCGACGACATTAGAATTAGTTGTTGACTTTCTGGGTGGCCAGATAACGATGGCGAAAGTACGCTGAGGAAAAATGAACGCATCTGATTTCCGGTGAACGTAAATATGTCTGACTGTTGAATGAGAATGATCTCGGTGTGGGACAAAGAAGGTTTGCCACCGGGGTCGACAAGACCGGACAACTATCAACAGATAGCCACGATGGTATCGCACTCACCCTGAGCACAACTAAGTTATCTCTACGATTTGTTTTGTGTTGCTTCTACCGGTGTGACCACTGACGCGATCATAAGACTCCAATATCACTATGGTTTCAAAATTCCAATGACACTACTATTACTATGACTACCAGCCTTGAAGATGAAGAAGGTAGATGTTCATGAAAATGAACATCTTAAATAATTGTTGAACAAAATTTACGTTAAATTGTCAAAGAAATGTCTAAGAAATGTCACTATTTCAACCGTGTGACCATCTAAAACAAATTGGTAAGGTGAACAAAGTTCGATTGTGTTTCGTATGAACTTAATGAATAATTCCAACCCACTTGTATTGTTTATATATATAAACACTTTAATTGTTTCTGGGATCAGTTATTATTTTGCGAACAACAATTTTTTTAAAAGCCAGTTTATTGTGCGAAAAATGGGTAAATATAGTGAAATTCCATTCAATTTCAACTTGTGATAACCCATTTATTTTTTTAATTATTTTGATAAGATTTGGATGTAAACAAAATTTACTATTTTCTCTTTATAAATATACAATTCTTTATAAATATACAATTCTTTATAAATATACAATTCTTTCTTATGTGTTTTTACTAGTTTTTTCCCAGGTTACTTCAAGTTAGGTTACTATATTCAGTGATGGTCGATTTATTTTTAATTTTTTCGATGTTTTTCAACTTAATGCACACGATATTGTGTTTCTATGCATATAAAAACAGTCTCATCTTAAAGCAAAAGGGACACTCGTCAATATGGTGGGTTTAAGTTGTCTTTCACAAAAAAAATCCAAGTTGAAAATTTTAATGAATTAAATTTTTGCCTTATCAAATTCTGTTTCCATCTGTTTTTACATGGTCCAAATCTGAGGGTTTTTTATTGAGAAAAATCTTTTTTAATCTGTGCTATGAATCATATTAAGAAGGTTGAATGTTAGCTTTTGAAATCAATCTTATATGAACAATCAAAGTTACGTGATTTTGTGTCATTTTTGTACGCTTTTTCAAGAGATGATTGGATTCTGTTTAGGCTATTTTGATCTAATAATTATTGAATCCGTTCTGATTAATTCTAATTTACTACAAGATGTGTAAAGAGTGTTCACTTCTTTGAAGGCTGCATTCTTTTCCGAACTTTATACCTTATATCAATTTTTTGAAACGCAACATTAAGGGTTTGTAATTTCGCCAAACGAAATGACTATAATAAGATTTGTTTTGTTCTTTCTGTTACCAGGTGATGGTCCGAGCCGGCGACGAGTGGACGGAGCTGGCTAACGTACAGGTGGACGTCTTCCAGGGGCTGGTCGATTTCAGCAAACCAGAAATGGTCGATGGCGGCAAGGTGCACGTGAATGTCAAGACGAAAGGGCAGGCGCAGTTTATGACCTACCTTGAGTACCAGGTGTAGTTGGATTGCGGTTGACCAGAACATGGATTGCCACAAAAAAAAAACACAAAAACGGTACCACTGTCACTACTACTACTACTACTACCACTACCAAACGACGATATTTGACTATCAGCGGGAAAACCATTCATACCATTGCTGATATTACCACTTTCTATTCTTCTACCATTTGTTGAAATACCAAATACCATTGTACCACAACCACTGCCGTTGCTATTAGAAATTATTGCTCATGTTGTGATGATGATGATGCAGACACACACGCTTATACAGGATCTTCAAAAAGTCACCATCTATTTTCAAATTTTAGTAACATCAAAACTGTATTTCAAATAATAACAAAACTTATACACAATGAACAATATATATAAAAAAATGTATGTCATTCAACTGAATGTCCCCTACTTGCCACACATGCCAGCAAATGGCTCACAAATGATTGCATCACATTTTTCAAAATTTCTGGTGTCATTCTAAAACTTTCTTTTTCAATAAATGACTTTAATTAATCAATTGTTTGTGGTTTTCTTCTGAAAACTTAATTTTTTAAGACCCCATCCCCCTCTAAAAAAATCAGGAGGCGCCAAGTCCAGTAAGCGTGCAGGCCATCGAAACGGGCAATTTCGCACTATCCAATGCTAAAACAAGATGGTGTAGTACAAGATGACGTACAACAAATTGGTGTAATAAAAACGATGCAGTAATGCAGTAAAATAATTTTTTTATTTTTGTTTATTTTTAATGCATAAGTTTTGTTACTATCAGAAATACAGTTTTGATGTTATTAAAGTTTTTTGTACTGTCAGACGGATTGCTACTTGGGTCTGACTTTGAAAATCCGACAAGATAACTTTATATGTTAGATGGATATGTAATAAATAATTAATTGAACTGATTAAAACACTTTTTATAATTATTTAAGCTCTATAATGAAAGGTTATTGATCACTTTATAAGCCTGCTGCCTTGATTCTGTTCGGTTTTGGTGTCGAGTCAGCTTGTCGTTCAGACATCAATTCCGAAACCTTTACAAAAACATGAATCAATCTTCACTCCCTTCCCCCAATAATGTATGGGCGGCTTTTCAGAGGTACATATCCTGCAAATTGTTTAAGCAACCTGCATTTATATATATATATATATATATATATATATATATATATATATATATATATATATGTATATATTATTTTTGTGTGTGTTTAAAAAAGCAAAAGCTAATGCTGAAGTTTAATTAAAAAAACAAGTTCAATTTTCTGAGGTGGAAGAATTCTAAAGTTTTCCACGTTCTCCATATTCCAAATTCCTAAACTGAAATCATGATTGTTTGATGAATGTATTTCATTCTTCAAATTTTAACTAACCACCCTCATGTCCCAACATTACACTTGGTTTCATGTCCCTCAGACAATCGTCAAGCTTCAACTGTGGTTTAGATAAGAACCTTTTTAGAAGAACGAAACCACAGCAAAATCATTCTTTGGCGATTATCTCTTAGGGACATGAAACCCGTTGTAATGTTAGGGCATGAAGGGCGAGTTGTTACTTGAAGAATTGTCTCAGCTCTGTTTTATATTTTTGAATTTATAACATAGAGCACTCTATAAAATTACGTTTAAATAATTAACATTTCAATGGTTTTTAAAACGTAATTTTGCTATTCTCATTGTGAACCTTTTAAAAAATTATATATATAAATATATATATATATATATATATATATATATATATATATACATAATGCGTATTATTATATTATATATATAATGATTATTATCATATTGCTCTGTAATTTACATTGAGCTTGCTATAACAATTTACTTTTAAAAGAGTCTGCCGGGATTATCCTATTTCCAACCACTTGGATTGTTTATATATATATATATATATATATATATATATTCTGACCCATTTATCAATTATCAACAATCATTTTATCTCTGATAAAAATATTTATAAATGTGACACATTCTTTTTTTGTCTTGAATTTTTCAAATGTTTTGTTTGTTTTGTTTTTCTGTTACGCGTATGAAAACGTTTGTATCTGCCAATAAAAGTTGTTTTTTTCCTTGGGATTCGTCTTTATTAATTTATTATTATTTAATTGAAGTATCCGCCATGATTGTTCCATTCTTCTGGTGGTACGCATGTAAACATGTGCAATGCTGCATCGATGTGTGTTCCAAACGGCAGGTCTGCAATGGGAGAAATATTTAGCTAAGGGGATGAACCACTCAAGAAATCAGCTCTTTGAAATAATAATGCCCTCTTGGATACGAGGGTCCATGCTGGGATCACGAGCCACTTGAGACTTAACAAAAGTTATGTTCATTACAGATGGTAGTTTCCCATGGTCAGACAGTTTTATGTAAATAGATTAACAACTGATAAATCTCAAGTGGCCTCACGGTGTAGTCCAATTGATATTTATATAAATTCCAACAAAACGGGGTGAGGAGGTCAGTTGGGTTTCCGTGGGTCTCAGAGACAGATGGGCTTTAAGCTGATGGACTGTTTATGTTCAGTTGGTAGATATGTTTGTCCTGATTTGCAAGCCCACCATTCATTAGAGAAACCAAGTATCAAAATAAAACATTACTTGTTTGAAACTTGAATTGTGATTTTGTTTGGAAGTGTTAAAATCAAGCACCGAATTCGAACGAAGACAACAAGTGGACGATCCACGCCTGTGCAGTGAATGCACACAAACGCAAGTTCACATGTAACAGGTAGGTCCGAAAAGTAACGGGGGCAGGTGTTCTCTTGATGTGTGAACTATGAGCGAAAAAGGGATGAGCAGATCAGTTATATACCCTTTTGGTATCATGTGAGCATCCTGGCAGCATCCAACAATCTGTGGCCGAGAAGAAAATTACCGTATTGAAACAACCTCCCTATTCACCTGATCTTGCTCCTTGTGACTTTTATTTTTATTTTCTCCCAATCTCATAGGTACTTGTTTTGAAGGTGTGGAGGCCATCCAGAGGACTGTAATGACTGAACTAGGAGGCATCGCAGACGAACCCTTCCAGCAGTAGAAAAAAGCCTGGCAGAGATAAGAAAGCTCATTCGACTTTCGGGAGTGAGAGGGGGTGATTATTTTGAAGAGGGGACCATGTATTCTGTTGTTTAGCATTGAAATGAATCGTTTGCACCAGGAGCTCCATTACTTTTCAGATAGACTTCAAATAGATTATTTTCGGTGCTATTGAACTTTCTTAATGGGATCAATTTCGTTTCGGTTATTCTGTTTTGTATTGTCTCCTCTTACAAGTCTTAAGTTAATTTTGTACCCTATATTTTTAACTGTTTCTGTAGAAGTGTTTTGATGAAATTTGCAGTGATATAGCTGCATTTCACCCTCCCGCAATTTTTTTTTTTTTATTTCAAAGCATTTTTTTTTTCCAATAAATTATTTTTCAAAACATTTCAATAAATTATTTTTTCAACTTTTACATAAATTATTTTTTCAACATTTCAATAAATTATTTTTCAACATTTAGCCTAATCCCAAACCTCTAACCCTAATCAAACACTAACTGCAGTTACTAGGATTTAAGGCTAGTGGTAAAAAAAATTCTTAATTGCCTGAAAATGCTAGAATGACCCGGAAATGGAAGATAATTTTATGCTAAATTGATCCCCCACTCTAAATTCTAAAATAATTGTTTTTTATTGCTTTTCTTCTTCTTTCTGTCAAGTTTTTCAGGGTGTTCACACGTAATCACCTAAAAAATCGAATATCATTTTTTGGTGGAGGAGGGGAGGAGGGTAGTGATTCAACAGAGGATGTGAATCTACAAATGTACCAAAAAACATCTTTCTCGATACGGTCTTATTGTTTAAAGTAAAGAAAATAACGTAACACCGTAGGAAAAGGTAATACTAAAATCCAAATTAACCGAAACGAAATTGCTCCAGCCAAGAAAGTTCAAAATCTCCCCTTAAAAAAAATGACATAAATGGTGTGTTAGATTGAGATTTCTCAGTAAACCGTGTAAGTTTCGGTTATTCTTTGTTTTGTATTGTCTCCTCTTACTAATGTTAAGTCAATTTTGTACCTGATATTTTTAACTCTTTCTATGGCGACAAAATCATAAAGACAAGAATAATCCCAATCAAATTTGCAGCGATATAGCCGCATTTAACCCTCTCCCATAAGTTTTTTTTTCAAAACAGTCTTTCTCCCCAATAAATTAGTTTTTTAAACATTCAGTACGGTCTTCTAGCCTAATCCTAAACCTAACCCTAAATTAGCAGCCACTCAGACTTAAGGTTAGTGATAAAAAAAACTGTTAACTGTCCTAAAACGTTAGCATGGCCCGGAAATGGAGTATCATTGTACATTAAATTTATATACAAAACTGATCCCCGCTCTAAATTCCAAAATATTTTTTTCGTCTTCTTTCTACCAAGTTTTTCGAGGTTTTCACACGTATTCGCCTCAAAAAAGTAAAATCTCATTGTTATTTGTTTGGGGGGGGGGGGGGTAACAGAGAGTGTTAATATCCAAATGTACAACAACAAAAAATATTTCCCGTTACAATTTTTTTTTTTTTCCAGATAAAGAAAATAACGTAACACCATAGTAATAGGCAATACAAAACCCCAAATTAACCGAAACAAAATTGCTCCAGTCAAGAAAGTTCAGATGTAATTTATTTCATTATGCGTCTTGGTGACTGCATCTGGATCCCCACATGTTTGACATTCTATTGGTCGCCATTTTGCTACGAACGCCACACAGAACAGAGTATTGATTAATTAACTCTACAATTAACTCTACTGAGCAGTTGCTTACGCCACACGTTCGTATAAGCTTTAATTATCACTCCTTGAACCATTTCGCCCTGGAGGAAAACGTCCTACATGGCTACCTACACGCTTAGCTTTGTCTCTCACCACTTTACCTTTACTGACTACTTAAAAGATACTTTCTAACTATCTCTTGCGACCAACATGGCTCAGAGCACAATTTGACAATGTATAAACAGCGCGTGGGGAGTTTTACGACAATCCAATTAGTCATTTAAAGCAAACCGACAAACAAGCAAAGCCAAAAAAGAAAAGGTTTATACACACATTAACTACTTCGTGGAAACAGTGAAAAATAGGAACAAAGTTGCTAAAGAAATTGGGTTTAGTGGTTGATGTCAAGGTGAAATGAAATAAACGAATGTTCGTCAAAGTTTAAAATTGTATGCATTTTACTTCTCTGTGTAATAGTTCAAGGCAGCCTCTTCATTGAGACAAAGAGACGCCCTGGAGTAACAGGTACCATTTGCCTCTCTCATTATACGACATGGTTCTGCTGATGATGATTTCTGAAAATTTGCCCTCAGTCTTGCCCTGTATCTCCCTCTTCCGACTGAATTCTCAACCAAGGGGAGATAACCTATAGATTTCTATAAGTGCAAATTAAAGTTATACTAATATTAGAGAAATATTCATTAACTAGTGGGAAAATTCCACGGTGCTTTTCTACATCAATCTGTATAATTTACTGTTAATAATAATAATATTCCTTTTGAAATAATAAATGTCTGTCAGGGTTAATACTATTTAAAGAAAAAGAGTCAAGCAGCAAATGCTACTTGCTGACCGGCATATACGAGTCAAAGATCCGTTCTCGACAATCAGTCTGACAGAGACTAGACCAACTCGGTGGCCTTTTATTTGTCGGGCTGAGGTATTAGTCCGGAGTAGTCCTGGGAGGTCCACTCTTCCAAGCCTTACCTCCCTTCTTTGGGAAGGAGTTAGCTTATCGCTAACTGCCATTTTCAAGGGTTTTTAGGGGGGATAATATGGTCACAATCTCCCATTTGAAAATTCAAATATTTCAGATTTGCATTGACTTTGATCGTGACGACGACGTGAAAGGTACCGGATAATTTACATCTGGAAGATATTGGAAGGAAAGGTACCGAACATTAATGGCCACATTCAAGCCCGAGACAATGAACGCCGCGGGAGGCACTGTATTGTTCCCTCGCTAAAAACTGGTGGGAAAATACGAACCATTTTTGAAACGAGCTTACCTGTACAGGGGTCACAACTCTTCAATGCCATGCCTAGGTGTATTCGGGATATAAAAAATGCTGCTGTGGAACAATTTAAGCACTCTCTTGATGCCTACCTCGCTAATATCCCGGACCAACCCCAAATTGTCGGATACACGGCGTGCAGGCAAGCCGACACCAATTCTATCGTGCACATGCAAGCACATGCTGGTGCGGTTCCTTTGTCTCACAGGATCCTCACATCAGCCAGGGCGAGTTGAACAACCAGCAAGCCTGAACACGCCTGTTCGAAGCACCAGACAAAAAAAAAAAAAAAAAAAGATCCATAGCAATTAGGCACCAATTAAGCAAGATCCCCTTAATTTCAATTTCTTCTTAAGACACTTTAAGCTTAAGCCTTAAATTTTAGACATTTTCTCGAATCAAAATCATATAATTGATTTTGATCAAAATTGGAATAAAGATTCTAAAGGTTTAGTATCATTATATATTGATTTTAATCTTTGTACGGCGACATAAAAGTGGTGCAAAACTGTTATTTTCTGAGAATTAATTTTACCCGTCTCAGGATGAGTATTCTTCTAGATTTAATATAGTACAGTGTAGGGGAACAAGCCCTCTTTGAGCAGAGAGACTCAGACTACTGGACGAAAGAGAAGGGTGTTCACCATGTTGTACAAGATTCCACATAGTTTAATATGAAGAGACTCTGTCTTAGATTCGTACCCTACCATGTATGGTAGAGACCACGATGAGTGGTGAGTAGCAACCCCTTTTATTGTATGTTCTTTTATGTTGTGTTGCAAGTCAATATGTAAATAAAAATGTGTACATTGTATTTGGTCGTATTTTTCCTTTATTCTGTGTGCCCCATCACATTGAGTTGAGTATATATGTTTTCCCTTACAAAGTGGTACAACAGGAACGTTATCTTTACAAATGAGTGGATGGGCATTTCTAGTGTAAAACATGAGACGTAGTTTCACAAAAAAAAATGGTACAGTAAAAGACAGAGCAATTTTAAAGTAGACAAAGTGACCGAGTACTGATAAAAAGGAAATATTTTTAAACGGACATTTTTTTATTGCAGACAAAGCTGTCTCTTGTTTAGATTGCAATCACGGGTCTGATGGAAAGCGCAAAAAGATATCAAATTCTGGTTCTGGAAGCATAAATGAGACATTCAAAGGTATATCAATAGTTAGATCAAATCTCTTGCGGTTAACATGTCTGATAAGACGCCATGACTCGTTCTTATAAGACACGGCAAGATTTTTTCTTTGATCTGTTGTCAAGATATTTATACAACGTAGACGGTTGGAAATATATAATAATAAAAAAAAAAACAATGATTAAAAGATGAAAGAAAGAAGTTACCCTTTTTGCATCCACATCTAATCTTTTGAACTTTCTTGACTGGAGCGATTTCTATTGTCTCCTTGCGTTTTGTATTGTCTCCTCTTACCGATGTTCCTATTTACTTGCTTCCCCACTAGGGCAGGGTTAGACACAAGGTCGGTTTTTAATGTGGGGAAAATCCAGCTCCCCACTCTGGATTAGAACAAAAATTTAAATTGCCTCAGTCTAGAAGGATTTCTCCTTCACTGACCGAAGACAAAAAAGATGAAGTGGAGTATTAGAACAGATACTACACTTTGCTCCTAGTCTCTTACCGATGTTAAGTCAATTTTTGCACTCGATAATTAATTCTTTCTAATAATAATCCTGATAAGCATTTATTTATGATACTTAAACTTTTATAGTTAATGATGACACAAGTAAACTATACTGCCATCTATCTTAAATCAAGGGAGACGCGAGAGTGCTCTATCCCTTAATAGACTCTAAGAATGCTGGAAATCTCATTTCTTTGATCAATCATAACTCAAAAAACAATAAACCAAATTAGTTAACACTTTGCACAACATTTTTTTTTGATAGGTTCTACGTGTGTAGAATTTCAGCATCATTAGTCAAGGCAACCCAGAGATCCAGAAAGTTCAATCATGAAATCATGTTATCTGTGTGTACGTACGTATGTACGTACGTATGTGCCACCCTCATCAACTATTAGATGGATTCAGCTGATTTTTGGCAGAGATAGAGATTCTAGGGTCTAGTTGATCGCATTTTAATTTCAGTTTACCATATACCTTAGTTTTCCAAACAATTCCAAAAAACCTTAAAAATGACCAGTATTCATACACTTTATTCTATATCTTATCCACCATTTGATGGATTCAGCTGATTTTTGGCAAAGATAGAGGTTCTAGTGTCTAGTTGATGGCATTTTAATTTCAGTTTACCATATATCTTAGTTTTCCAGAAAATTCAAAAAAACAGCCTTCGAGTTTACTTTATCTGAAAGAGAGGTTATTCATGCCCAATATCCAAGTTAAAAAACTTTGTTAGCAATTTGTTTGAGGTTCAGCCACATTTTGACTGGACTAATAGGAAACACACAGACATACACACAGACATTGAGTTTTATATATATAGATTTTACGGTTGGCATTTAGGGGGGGGGGGGGGTCACCCTGCATATGGAAATCTTAGTTGTGGAAGAACATTCTGAAAGCACGTCTGGCTTTCGAGAGGAGAGAGTAAGTGTATTTTCAGCACCCAAATTATGTTAGCAACTGAAAGAAACGGGTTTAGCATGTCACTAAATATGATGTAACTCGAAGGCCACACTTTGCCAAACGTAAACAAAACAACATTTCAAATAGAATATTTTCCATTTAAAATTCCAAAAGTACTATTTATATTCATTTCTTACAAAAAATTAAATATAGTGTCTCAATATTTAAATATCACAAAGTTAGTTTAGGTGTGGTTTGGTTTACGGCATATCAACCATTAATGCCAAATAAAGTTGTCAAATATAATTCTATAGGTAGGGTAATTATTTATATTCTTAGAATACATTGCTCCCAGAACATTTTACTCTCAGAATACATTGGCCTTAGAATATATTCCTCTCATAATACATTGATCTCAGAATACATTGAATTACTCTTAGAAAACATTACTCTTAGAATGAAATTTTATAGAGAGGGAAACCTTATTACCCTAAAACTACTCCCAGAATACATTAATCATAGAAGGAAATTTTACAGTAAAAGTGGGAACATTAATCTTAGAAAACATTACTCCCAGAAAACATTACTCTTAGAAATAAATCTTACAAAGAGGGTAGGGCATTACTCTCAGAAAACACCACCCCAAGAAAATATTACTCTTTGAAATCATTACTCTTTAGCATTGGCAATCTTCTTTGTTCTCAACATGATTGACCCTCAGCCACCCCCTTCTGGTTTGGGGAGAAAATAAAAAGGGAAAATAAGGTTTTGATTTTGTTGAAGAATCAGATTGAATTATACGGTTGAGGATGAACTTATAGATATTAAGGCATGACGTGACCAGCCGATTGATCGGATCGGGCCTCTCCAATCTCCTGTCTAGCCGAAGTAAGTGCTGAAGTTGAACAATGGCTCCGTCCTGAGGCATCACGGGTCGCCACACACGGCCTACAGGTGGCCCCATTTTCGGTAGAGGGGGGGTTACCCATCTGCATGGGGTTGCAGTTAGCGAATTTGTGGTTCTGCTGACAGGGCGAACAAAGTTAGTTTAATAAAAACACGAATAACAATGTAACAACAGAAAATTATTAAAAAGATGGTGCTTTTAAACTTTGTTGACTGGATCAATTTCATTTCGGTTATTCTCCGTTTTGTATTGTCTCCTCTCTTACCAATGTTGAATAAATTTTGTACCTGATATTTTTAACTCTTTCAGAGAACCAATTTGTACCAGATATTTCAAACTCTTTCATGGCCGATATTATATTTTATTCCTATTTATTTATTATAATCATGTTCGCATTGAATGACAAAGCAGGAGCTATTCAATTCCTGTAAGAAAGAGATATTTTTCACATAGCTCGACGACTTTGTGATGTTGGACATCAAATGGTCCTAAAATTGTCGGACAATGAAGATGTGAACGTGAAGGGGAGGTCTATTTTTTAGCCGATTACATATGGTTTTACAAACTTGCTACCCACTCTTAGGACAGTGGTAAAATAATGTGGTTAACTGACCTAAAAAGCTACTATGGCTCGGTAATGAGGGATCATTTTATCTTAAATGTTTATACAAAACTGATCCCCCACTCTAAATTCTGAAATAATTGTTGTTCTTTTTAGGTTTTTTTTCTTTCTGCCAAGTTTTTCAGAGCATTCAAACATAATCGCCTAAAAAAGTAGAATTTCATATTTTACGGGGGGGGGGGATTTAGCGATGGATGTTAATGTACGAATTTGCAAAAAAAACAACATCTTTCTTGAAAACATTTTTCTTTAAATTTTTTAAGGTAAAGAAAATAATATAACACCATAGTAGCATTCGGATGGGTGTGTTCAACCTTTGGTTTGATCGCAGGTCAATCCCTGACCAGGTAACCAAGGGTGCGATCACCTTGCTGAAAAAGAGGGACAGACATGATGGAGAGGAACATAACTCTGCTAAATACAGATTTGAAAATTTTTGCCGGATCCTACCAAACCGTTTGTCATTTGGGGATCAGATTGAGCATGAACCAAGCTGTGAAGGGGAGATCTATCCAAAACAATTTACATCTGGTCTATATGATCATGGTCTACGCTGATCAATTTGAATCTGTCCAAAGCTTTCAACTAGGTTGACCATCACTTCTTGTCATCTGTTTTAGAGACTGCAAGATTTGAACCGGATTTCTGCAAATGATCTCCATCCTGTATCGCTCAATGATGGCAGTGGTGTAGGTAAATGGAAAGCGGTCGGGATCATTTTTTCAGGGTTGTCCGGTGTCATCCCTACTTCATGTCCTTGCATTGGAATCAATACTTCACAGGCTAAGGAGAGACAACAACTCCAGTTATTATTTTATTTGGTTGGAAGCGAGCCAGGGTTTGTGTTCATTGATGTCATTGTTGGGAGTAGCAGCACAGTGAATATTGTATTTATGTATCGATTCCTCATTGGACAAAATCTCCAATCAGCAGTTTTTTCAGCCAATCATTGTTTATTGGTGACATGAGACTTTGTGTCATGCTTTGAAGACAGAAGACAATGAGTGAGGCGCTTGTACAGTACGAAAAGATTAAGTTGGACAGCCTGCCGTAGAGTTCCTGAAATGGTAACATTACACTTTCAGGGCCTTTCTGTTGGATGTGTGATTCAATTCAAATTCTCAGCATGTGGTTCGGACTGGATCTCCAATTAGTCAGAAGTACAGTCAAAGGTCAAAGCATCCCTTCAGACTTGGCTTTGAAAGAAATGTCCTTAAAGGGTAGAGCTGACGCTTGCACTATGTAAGTCTTTCCTCTTTTTCTTTACCAATTGATTATACTTCCTCTGCAAGCCACTTAGCGGTTCACGTAGCAATCTTTTAGTGCCTCCTTTTCTAGCTTCTTTGGATAAGAGGAAGCTTGTGGGTTAGGAGATGGGTTTATAGTCAACGTCCGTGTAAGGGAGGCTTATGAATGCCTGACTTGGCAAGTCAGCAACATGCCAAGAATGGTCTTTTTGAGTTAGACTTTGACAGGAGTTTGCATGGGCTCCTGCAGTCGAGAGCACCTTTTCTGACCTCAGCTCTTTGGTTGAAGACCCATTAGATCAAGGGTTAAATTGCAGATATTGATTGAGTACTGAGTTCTGCTCAGAAATCTTGCACAGTCTAGAAAAATACTATATCGGGATTATTTTTTTAAAATGGAAATCGCTCCAGACAAGGCATGAAGCCACTTGATGTAAGGAGCTAACAAGAACAAATATGATTATCACAAAGACAGGAGATGCCTATTGGCATTAGTCTTGAAAAGACCAATGCTATACGTAGGAGGAAACAGTAAGCAGGAAGAGAGTTCCACAAGTCTGCATTTCTTGGAAAGAAGCTACTCGAATAGGAAGCTGTATTACAATGAGGTATCAAAATAGTGAATTGATGGAGACCACTAGACCAACGAGTCAAACAAGCTGGAAAAAAAGATCCAGGGAATAGATCACATAATTATGAGAAACACATGTCATAATACTATTTATAGAAAAGACTGAGACTAGCAACATCACGTCTGTGAAAGAGAGGGTGTATAGAAGAAGAAAGGATAGGGCCAATCAAATTATAGACACGTTTCTGCACCTTATCAAGAACCCTCAAATGGGGCAGAGATTCACCAGCCCAAATATGACAACAGTACTCCATACATGGTCTGACTGTAAATTTGTACAGATAGAGAAAGTGTTTGTACAGATGTGAGAAAGTGTTTGGAGCGATAGAGAGAACCGACTTTACGAAAAGCAGAAAGTGGAGAGTTCTGCTTCAGATTTAAGTTGTGAAGTAGATCGGATGGTTAATGAAAGAGATCTACTCTCAGTGGAGCTAGATGCCAGGTTCAATATATTTGAGTTTTCTCTGACTGATTGATTCAGAATGTGCATTCAGTTCGTGCATGGTGGATATGCCCGATTGTCCATGTTATGACAACATGGTACTAGTACAGTTTGTGAGACATGCTAAAACCGACGTTTCGTTGGCATCTTCCGACTGTTAAGTAAACAGCTGAAAGCTGACAAAGCACTTAGCCAATCAGATTGTGAGACAGCAGGTGACAATTTTCAATTGTAAAATGAGTAAACCATAAAATTTGTCTGCGCTAATGCCAACGGAAAATCTGCAAAATTTTGGAAAATAAAAAAAAAATTATCTGAAACCCTAACCCCTAACCCTAACTAAAAAAAATGTAAAAAAATGTAAGAAAATGTTGTTTTTTTTCACCCTAACACTAACCTTGAACTGACCCTAACCTAATCAATCAAGTTCAAAAGCTGTACCAGTACAAAAACGAATTCTCAAAACTAAAAAATAATAATCAAACAAACCTTAACTTTCTTGTGAAAAAAAGATTTCCTTGTAAAAAAAATATAACAATTGTTTCATTATATTTTCTTTGTCAAAAAATAAATAATTTTTCATAAAAATTTACATACGGTGACTTTTTAAAATGTTGTTTCATTTTTTTGCCTGTTTGATAGCGTCGCCTCCTTTTGATTTTGACGTCGGGACGTTTTCATTCGGCATCTTCCGACTGTTCATGTAAACAGCCGGAAGATGCCGACGATAAGCATGGGTCACAAACTTTACCAGTACCGACAATACTGAGAAAGAAATGGCTGCGATAAACTTGCGCCATTCTGGCGATACATCAACGAGGTGACGACTTACATTATCTCTGAGCATTGGATACTGCTGGATGTTGCATACATATGAACTTGTAATGTGAACTTGCCAATGTCTTGGGTAAAATGAATGGTGTTTCTCATTGCCATGAGATTGGCTATAATGATGATTTGAGCAATGCATTCATTGGAATTGTATTGGATTAAATCTTTTATCATCAGGAATTGATTTTATTCTTTAAACATCAGCTTAAGGTTAAAATTAGATGTGATAGGAAAAGATTACATCCCATACAAACCAACAAAAGATGGCTACAAGTGAAAGGGAGCCAAATGCGATTATGTGTTTTCTACCTAAGCCAAACATGTGGTTTCGGAGCTGATTAAACCACAGCTCGGTCAATGTAGAAATCGTCTCTTAGCAAGTTGAGTAAGTGAGTTCTGTCCTGTTTTTTGTTCATTGGTATTAGAGATCCTCCAAGATTCCCGATTTTACTTTGCTCCTCAATTGAATTTATCTTTTATATTATTTTACCCCAGACTCTTAGAACAATACTTCCATTTAGAGATCGGCCTACTTGTTTGGGGTCCTAAATAAACCAAAAAACAGTAGACGTTCTATAATTAAAGAGGGTTAGAAAGGTCTCTACTAATCCACTTCTGATTTTATTTGGGTTTTATTTTTTGTTTTAGGTGCTTTGTCCCACTCTCTATCATTGTTCACAAATCTTATATATATATATATATATATATATATATATATATATATATATATATATATATATATATATATATATATATAAGCTAATGTTTGTTTGTGTGTTATAGAAATCCACATGTTAACATTTAGAACATTCAAATAAGTTTCATTAAAGGTTAAATTTTTCACATAATCTAAAGACATCATTGAAATTTTCGTTCTATTCAATCTGGGGTCAATAGGAGTAATTATCGGTTAGATCCATAAAATAATTGAAATAAATTAGAAAGAAAATTCCTATTTTTAATAGATTTCCTTTGTTTCATGAAACAAAAATAAAAGTAAACAAAGAAAATCTCAGTGAAGAATGTATTTAAAAAAGGTTTCAACATTTAAATGATTATTTTTATTTGTATTTTTAAGATTAAAAATTATTAAAGAAAAAGACTTTGTTTCGATTCGTTGAAACCATTTACATTTTACAGCTTTCCGTAAGAAACGTGGGGTCTCCAAGTAGCTTAAAAATTAAACACTGCCACACTAACAGTTTTTTTTAATGTATTACTTGACAAATGTTATTTTTAACTTTCGTTTTAAGGCAAAAATTATAAACATGAGTATATTTGAAATGATTTCCGACCAGCAATATATCTCCACAGGGCCAAAGCCGTGTAAATATTTCATGTAAACAAAAATCATTGAAACTATTGGGGATATTTTAAGTAAGGAAGTCCATAAGTAATGAAGTCAATAAGTAAGGAAGTCAATAAGTAAGGTAGTCCATAAGTAAGGAAGTCAATAAATAAGGTAGTCTATAAGTAAGGTAGTCCATAAGTAAGGTAGTCCATAAGTAAGAAGTTCATAAGTAATGAAGTCAATAAGTAAGGTAGTCCATAAGTAAGGAAATTCATAAGTTAGGTAGTCCATAATACGGTAGTCCATAAGTAATGAAGTCAATAAGTAAGAAAGCCAATAAGTAAGGTAGTCCATAAGTATGTTAGTCTATAAGTAAGGAAGTTCATAAGTAAGATAGTCCATGAGTAATTAAGTCAATAGATAAGGAAGTCAATAAATAAAGAAGTCAATAAGTAAGAAATTCAATACGTAAGGTAGTCTATAAGTATGTTATTCCATAAGTAAGGAAGTCAATAAGTAAGGAAGTCAATAAGTAAGGGAGTCAATAAGTAATGAAGTCAATAAGTAAGGTCCATAAGTGTGTTAGTTCATAAGTACGGTAGTCCATAAGTAAGAAGTTCATAAGTTATGTAGTCTATAAGTACGGTAGTTCATAAGTAAGGTAGTCTCTAAGTAAAGAAGTCAATAAGTAAGGTAGTCTATAAGTATGGTTGTCCATAAGTAAGGATATTCATAAGTTAGGTAGTACATAAGTACGGCAGTCAATAAATAAGGAAGTCACTAAGTAAGGAAGTCCATAAGTAAGGAAGTTAGGTAGTCTATAAGTATGGTAGTCCATAAGTAAAGTAGTCCATAAGTAAGGAAGTCCATAAGTACGGTAGTTAATAAGTAAGGTAGTCCATGAGTAAGGAAGCCCATAAATAAGATAGTCCATAAGTTAGGTAGTACATAACTAAATATTGTCTATATGATGATTGAAGAAGTAAAAGTTATGAGCAAATTGTGTGTAAGAATTGGTTGTGATTGTGTCTAAGTTAAAAGTAGAGTAGGTAGTGGAAGATCTCAGACCTTCTTTTCTTCCCCATCCACTTTCAATGGCCTTGTGCCTAATTTGTAAATATTACTAATTTTCAAATAAATTATTCAAAGTGTTGTATCAATTACAGCTCACAGGAACTCTATCGATTACTTTTCAGATATCAGCTCATATCTGATTAACTGTTGCAGGACCATATAAATTACTGGTCAGATTTATTTTTCTGTCTGGCAACAGGATGCTTGTTGCAGTTTAGGTAATTACACTATCCCACATGAGCCCCTGCGACAGTGATAATTACCATGACTTCATCTGGCCGTCGACTAACTCCGCTAGTACAGCAGTTGACATGATCAGTCTCTTGAGATTATGATGTCCTTCTCAGGACAATAATAAACTACAACACTTACGAATATTTCTGTCGTTCTTAGGAGAAACGCTGCCTTTTTCAGGACAATTTATCTTTCAATTCAGCAATCTGTTCTTCAACTTCAGTGCGGCATCCGCATCCAACTATTACAGTTGGAGAAGTGACCTGTCGAGCTATTTCTTCAACTGCAGTGCGACATCAACATATTGAAGAAGCTAGCAGACCAGACACTCAACACCGGTGTTCCTGCGATGCCGACAACTGACTTTAACCAATTATATCCGTTTATGTTCAAATAAAGTGGTTATTACTGTATTCAACTAAATTCTCATATCTGTCATCCATTTTGTGCATTGCCATATATTGCCTTTGTATGTTTAACAAGCAGTGGTGTGCAGAGGTCTGTTGATCCCCTGGTGATACCGAGCCCAACTCCTTAATTGTATGCCACAAAGACTCAAGTATAAGTCCTAGTACTGAGAAATATTCTGAAAAAGGCAGACAGTTTGAATATGATTGGATGTGCCCCACTCCTCAATCTGAAACCACCGCCCTATCGTCCCTCCTCTGCACATCACTGCTAACAAGTTATAAGACCAATCACCATACAGTCGGCTCCTGCAGTAACAGTCTGTGGAATTATTAGATATTACTAAGTCTAAGATATTTGTAAGTTCATTTTGAAGATCTTTCAAAACTGTACTGCAGTTTAGATGCTCACTTAATAAGTTGCCGATTTGAAAATCTAAGCTTGTAGACCGTTGTTTTATTCAGTTTTGTAGAGTGCTTTTTGGGTGTGAGTGCTTGGGTTAGTAGATGTAGAACAGTTGAGATAGCAGGGAAGGCTAAGGAAAACATGGGATGAAGAAGTGATAAGGATGGACTTGACAGAAAGAAGGATAAATAATGATCTGGCATGAGATAGTTTAATTTGGAAGTCAATTTCTAAAAGTCGTTCAACACATGCTAGCATGTAAAACGGACGTTAAACCGATGATGATGATGACGACGACGACGACGTCGATTTTCCTTATCAACATTGATATTTATATTTGTACTCTACTACTACTACTACTACTTGGCATAATGGTAAGAGTGTTTGCTAATTGGCCGGGAGATTGAGGTTCAATTCTCGGTTGAGTCATACGAAAGACTAAAAAAATGGTACTTGATGCCCCTTGCTAAACATACAGCATTATAATGTAAGTTGAATAATCCTGAGAAAAGAAGTGGCGCCCTCCTCTCCATCTTGGTGTAGTAGCTAATGAAAAGGGAGCCTTTGGGCCGCCCTTGGCTATGGTCGACCAATTTACTTACTACTACTACTACTACTACTACTATCTGCCGTGTCATGTCGATGAAAGTGCTATCGATGGATGAACAATTATCAAAAGAATAACAAAGCAATCCATACAAAAATATATTCAGTTTTATTGACAAGATAACAACATGAAAAAATAACCAAAAATAAAGAGGTCAGTGGAGAGATAACTTTTCTCTTTGAAGTCCTCAGTTTGTCAAGGCTAGTAATTGTTGTGAACGTCTTAAGCTGATTGCTATGGGCAACGAGGGGATGTGTGAAGTGGAAGGTTTTTTTAGTAGATTTCTTAAGTTGTTTTCATTCATAAAAATCAGTGTAACTGTGTGTGTCCACAAGTTTGTGGTAGTTTTTTCGTCTCGTGCCATATAGTATTTCTGGCTGTCGCTGGGGAGAGATTTAGCCGCATGTTTCCTTGTGGCAGGTTTGAGAGAAACTGAGAGACTGATTTGTGAACTGGAGGTTTTTGGTTTATATATGAATTAGATTGACTCCCAGTGCAAGATGCAAAATATTGAAACGGCTCATGTTTTTTAATATTGCAGAGGTGTATAAGTTCCATGCTTCTGGTTGATTGAAATAAAATGTTTATATTAAGATTCCAATGAAGAGTTGATATTTTTAAACAATATTTGCTTGTATGTTTTTTTTTTATCATAGGTTCAACAATATTTGCTTGTATGTTTTTTTTTATCATAGGTTCAACAATATTTGCTTGTATGTTTTTTTTAACATCGGTTCAACAAATTAATGATTTCTGGACGAGTGCACTATGATAAACCATGTTTAATCATAACGAGATTCCGGAGAGTACAACAAAAGTGATTTTTTATGTACTACACCACTTATCAAGGCCCAAAGGCCAATCAAGGATAAAGGTAAATGAGTTTGTCAGGTGGACAGTGAAACAACACCTTGAGGATTGGTAACGATGATTGAAACTGTGCAGAATTTGATTATTTAAGAGGATGGCTCAACAAGAATTTGTTAACATTGGACTTGAAAACGACCATGCTATAGTCAGCTGGGAAGCAGCCCCGTGGTATTGTGTTCCACAGATGGGTAGTTCTTGGAAAGAAACTTTTCTCACGTAAGTTATGCTTAGGTTTAGGTACACAGAGGAAGAAAAGTAAATTATTTACAGTGGTTGCAGCTAGACGAGTTCTTGTGAATGTTTTAGGGGGGGGGCATATATTGGAGCTCAGTCGAGCACTTACCATGAAAATAACGATGGCGTAGAGAAAGACTAGCAACGTCTTTTCTGTGAGAAAGAGGCTGTGGGGAAGAGAAGATAATATCCCCCACTATATTTTGAAGTTTTGCACTCTGTCACAGTAGGAATATCAGTAAGCAGCGATTTCTCCATGGCCCCTATTCTACAATTAAGCTAAGAAAGCTATATTTATTTTATTTATATTCATGTGGTAATCTCAATATACAGAATAATTATGTTGACACACCAGTTCCCACGAGATCACCGAAGTTAAGCAACGTTGAGCCTGGTCAGTAGTAGATGGGAATACCAAGTGTGATCAAAAACCCTGATGGCGATGGCAAATCTCAATAAAAAAAAATGTTAATGGGTCTGTTGAAATGACCTTGGGGTCACGAATGCAGAGGATAGAACAGTATTAAAAGAATGTATGACAAAGTCTATCGATACAAATGAATTAATTTTTATCGACAACCCAAGACAACGAAACATAAAGAGTTTGTAGAATACGAAAGATCACAGAGTCCCAAGAACGTTCTGATGAAAGAAGAGTTGTTTTGTCTGTAAGGAGAAATTGAGTAGACATATTTGTTACATGGTGCTGCGTGCGTTCACATGTGTGTAAATTATCGAAGCATTAAGATATGTGTATGCGTGTCTGCTTTGGTAGTGAGAGAGTTTTTGTATATGAACTGTGTATGAGTTCGGTGAGCTACAGAAGTTCATAAATGTCTCCCCTTGCGTTTGTCACTGGCTTTTGCCTAAAACGGAGCCCGGGCAAGATTGTGTCGTATGCACGTGTGTTGTCTGTGAAAGGAAAACAGGAAAGAGTGGAAGAAAGCTGTGTAGGAGTGTTTTTATATTATGCGCAAGATTTTGGAAACTAATATTTCTTGCAGTTTGATTGGTTGAGCTTTTGTACAATCAAGAGTCGATCGACTCTTAAGAAACAATATTCACTGCTGCTGCTACTTCAAACAAGTCATTTATTGTCGCTCGTTTATAGCCGTAATGAAGTTAATATTTGATCAGACAGGTGTTTTACGTAATGGGAATTTTTTTTTTCTTTTTGTTTTTGCTGGGGATGCCAGACATTCAACCGCTATTTAAGAGACTCCAGTCGAGATATCTTTTTAGTATTCTAAACGTCCCTTTAAGAGCAATTGTTTGGATCTCTCTTGCACTTGGTTCACCGGGTATATTCGCCAGGTACTTTTTGAAATTCTTTTCCATGAGTCCGGTAGTTCCTATTACTGTAATGATGGAGATCTTCCTAAGATTCCAGTTTCTATTCATGCCGTACATAAGACCTTGGTATTTCGTTATCAGCTTTGCTTAAGCCAGCATCATTATGGGCATTGACTTCAACTAGGGTTGCTACTCTCTTTCTTGTCCCATATAACTATGTCAGGTTTAACAGCTCCGTTTTCTAAGTATGTAGCTCTAGTCATAGTGGATGGTGTATGACTTATTTCTAACAGTTCTTTCTGGTATATGTTCCCAGGACTTGCTACTACACTGGATATTTAATTTTTTACAGATGGTCCAATGGAGATATTGACACACTTCATCGTGTCGCACTGTATAGTAGCCATTGCCCAGCAGAAGCTTACAACTGTATGTCAGATGGCTCACACTCTCTAATTCTGTATGGCAGAACCTTCATTTGTTATCATTGCTAAAATCATTGGTCATAAAGCCTTGATCTTGGACAGACATTATCATCCTCCCTTGATCATAGTGGAGCGATCCTATTTTGAACCACTCTACAGAGCCTTTCTTATCTATATATTCCTAGGATAGATCTTCCCGAAAATATTTGACATGTTGTTGGTTGGCCCATGTTTCCACTTTTCTACTATGGAAGGTCTTAGTGTGTTTCTGGTGGCTCTTTTGGGCTATTTTCGTGGCATGCTTGTTTTGTGGTTTTGTCTCATTTGTGAGACAGTATTGTACAAATTGCAAAAATATGTCTTGTAGCATTAACTCCCTTCTCAAACACAATTACACACACGTGCCACCAGGTGGTGCCAAACTAGATTCATCTCCCCTTGTCATGATGGCAGGGAGCGTCCTTATCTGCCTTATAAAAAGGGATGCACAGACTCGTTCCCTCTTTTTCTCTCTCATGACCTGCTACAGATAACATCAGCCAGATCGTCTCTCTCTCTCTCTTCCTATCTGAGCTGACGGCTGCTATCACTATGTGTTCACACACACAAGGCCACTATCCCGTTATGTAAGAACTTTTCTCCACTCACTTGCATACATACACTATACTCAGACTTTCTACTATAGATATTTCCAATGGACACTTTTTCTCTTTACATACGCATGTATGTACACACACACATAAATCATTCCACCCACACCTACTTTGGATACGTTTTAAAGAACACTATTTCGTGGTCGGTTCCACATACAATAAATGTTTTATTGAATTATATTTTCTTAGAATTCTTACTTTGCTTGTATTGTTAACACACAAATATATATATATACCCAACGCTGTGCTAGCGTCGATACGGAACCCCGTCCAGTCTCCTAATGTATGGTCGTTTATTAGTCCCATGGGGTTCGGCCGGGTTTCATTGTTCCCAAACAAGTTATTCTTACTTAAAACCATAAACACATGTTTCCATGGGATTTTAAAACCAACAACAACAAAAACATTAAAAACAGTAAGTTATAGCAAGTTTACTCGTCAAGTCGGCCGGGAAATGAAAGATGACCGATATAAATAAAAAAAATTAAAAAAGGGAGATAACTCTAAGTTGTCCCTTTCTATTTTGAATAAGAAGTGTAACATTTTCTAGTAAGTTAGCAAATTGCAATAACTCATAGGTAATCAAAAGCAACGATAAACACTATTTTATCATTTTGTTTTTTCTTTTGTCATAAAACAAAATAATAATGGCCTCCAGTAGAGATCTCCGAAACTATTTAGTGTTTGGTTCAATGAAACCCGCCTAAAATAAACCCCATTTTATAGAACTGCTTAAACATTTGTCCGTTTAATACATTGTTATAATTCTGCCTTGATATTTATTTTATTTTAATGTAGAATTATTATATCACCATGAAGGTTTCTTGTGAAGGGTTTATCGAAAGGTTCAGCGGTCGGCCTTTCTTTAGACGAGAGACGGATTGTCGTGCGACACCGACTGCCAACCTTCCTTTGTTACGCTTTCTTTGTTTTCGTCGAGTAAAGCATTTTTGGGGGAATTATTATTATTTTTTTTTTTTTTAATTTAACAAAACGATGTCAATGGTTTCTTTACATCGGTTCTATCTTTCTGGACTTAATAGATTCGACCCCGAGAAATCCTGACTTCGCAGAAAGACTGCAACAACACATTTTCAAAGATAGTTAAGGAAAATCATTTGACAACCACTTTTGTTTGTGTTTTGCTGATTTTTTTTTTTTAAGGTAAGAAAATGAATTAACAATTAAATAAAATCAATTGATGTCGGTTATATTAATTTATTACTTTTTAGAAGAACTAAAAACTACAACAATATTACTTTATGCCATGATCATGAATGAATCGGCTTTTAATATTATTGTTATTATTTTGATTAAGTCCCGTTGGAATGTCTCCCTTATTTCGCTTAGATTTTTTGGTTTACGTTCAAATTTTCGATAAAATTACATTTCTTGTCATGAAAATCTTTTTTAAATTTACTTTTGCAATTTTGAGAATCTAACTTTAACCCAACGTTTTAATCGCTGGCGGCCATGTTTTTAAAATATGTTTTCTTACATAAAAATCTACAATGATTTTATACACAAAAAAATTTTGAACATTGTTTTTACACACACAAAAAAATGAAGAAACATAATTTAAGAAGGTAATCACGTTGGGTACTTCTGCAGTTTACGGACCGTGCTGAAATAATAACGTTATTATTTAGAAACCCATTCTTAACATGGGGAATGTGCTTTGTTAACTATTCTGTACTTCCACCTAACAATTTAATAAACAAAAGATACCGTAAAAATTGAATTTAACTTGAAAATCCTATCTAAAAAATAGCACGGTCCGTAAATCTATCAATGCTGCTGTTCCTTCTCTATATAAACGATCTTCCAGAAAATGTTGTTCAGAAAATTAACATCTATGCTGATGATACCACTCTCTATTCTGGTGTTGCTTCTCGCCTATCTCCCGCGGATCAGTCGAAATATGCAGCTGCTCTAGAAGTTGACCTGGGTTCAGTTGTGGATTGGGGTGCGAAATAGCTTGTTTCATTTAATCTAGTTAAGACTCAGCTCATGTCTTTCAATCGTAGGCGTGTCCCTTTTCTTCCTGAGATTCTCATAGATGACTCTGTTCTTGAGAAATCGACTCTGAAACTTATTGGTCTTTCTCTCTCATCAAATCTTTCTTGGACTTCATACATTAGATCCATTGTTCTTTCTGCTTCTCGTAAAATCGGTTCTCTCTATCGCTCCAAATACTTTCTCACACCTAAGGCTTTTCTATCTCTCTACAAATCTACAATCAGACCATGTATGGAGTACTGTTGTCATATTTGGGCTGGTGAATCTCTGTCCCATTTGAGGTTCTTGATAAGGTGCAGAAACGTGTCTGTAATTTGATTGTCCCTACCCTTTCTTCTATACACCCTCTCTTTCACAGACGTGATGTTGCTAGTCTCAGTCTTTTCTATAAATAGTATTATGACATGTGTTCTTCAGAATTATGTGATCTATTCCCTGCTTCTTTTGTTCCAGCACGTTTGACTCGTTGGTCTAGTGGTCTCCATCAATTCGCTGTTTTGATACATCATTGTAATACAGCTACCTATTCGAGTAGCTTCTTTCCAAGAACTGCAGGCTTTTGGAACTCTTTTCCTGCTGACTGTTTTCCTCCTACGTATAGCCTTGGTCTTTTCAAGACTAAAGCCAATAGGCACCTCCTGTCTTTGCGATAATCATATTTCGTCCTTGTTAGCTCCTTACATCAAGTGGCTTCATGCCTTGTCTGGAACGATTTTCTATAAAAAAAAACTGCAGAAGTATCTCACTTTTTAAATTAGTAAATTAGCCGACATACTGGCATAGATCTAACATGGCCAGTAGTCGATATAAAAATGGGAACGAAGGTCAAATAATTTATTTAAAACAATTAAAATATTAATAAAAATATTTGTTTCACAAAATAATTCTTTTGTTTTAAATAAATTATTTTTACTCATTAAAAGACTTTTCGTCTAATAATGTACTAAACTCGAGGCTGATTTGTTATACTTAGTTTAACATCCGCTTTATATACTGGCATGTGTTGGACGGCTTCTAGAAATTGACTCCAAACTAACCTATCTCTGGCCAGATCTTTATCACTCTTTCTTTCAAATCCATCTTTATCATTTGCTCCCATGTTTTTCTTGGCCTTCTCTCCAACTGACCATGTTACCTCAACTGTTCTACATATATTAACCTAAGAGCTTTCCTTCATTCTTTCAATGTGACTACACCAACAATATTTAGATGGTGCACTCTAGTGCCCCCACTGATTCTACCAGATCAGATTGTCTGAATTTACTGGCTTCCTGACTTAAAATGCACCAAACATTGATGTTATTGTTTTTTTCCTTTCAATTTGCAAAACTCAATCATGTTCTGCAAAGCTAAAAACAAAAACAACAATTTTCCTCTACAAGAAAATCAAACCAAAAACCTTGAATAAATATTTGAAGATATACAGAACTTGAAGTATAAAAAGTTTTACCAAAATGTCCAGATTCGGCATTAAATAATCCGAAAAGACTTGATATGACGTAAAACAAAACAACCAAACTAAACTGGTGCCCCCCTGAGCATTTCAGTCAGCATTCCCCGTTAGAGGTGCCTCAGCCAGTTAACAATAAATTAACCTTTTCTCAAGCAAGAAGGTAAAGCCTGGGAGGGAGGACATCCTAAGCATACACAGAACTATACATCAGCCTGACAGAAGCAAGGCCACCGTAGTCACAATGGCCCACACTCTGTCAGACTGATTGTCTGAAATGTATCCTCGACTGGTAAGCTTGGCGTCTCCTCTTCTGCACACATCTGCCTATTATATTGTCCAGATTTATCTTATTCTGAGCTCATCAGATCTAAGCCTGTCTTTAAGACTCACATTACGCAAAATGGAGTACTGTTGTCACATCTGGGGAGGTGCCGCTCAGAGCAACCTTTCCTGCCTTGACAGAGTACAAAACCGATTTTGAAATCTAGTGGAGGATGTCTTCTTTCTCTTCCCTACAGCCTCTTTCTCACACAGAAGAAACGTTGCTAGTCTTTTTCTACTCTATATGGTTCCCAACCCTGTAAAACATTAACAACAAAAACACATCTAGCTACAACAACTGTAAATAATTTTCTTTTCTCCCTCTGTGTACCTAAAACTAAACGGAACTTCCATGAGCAAAGTTTCTTTCCAAATACCACAGGGTTGCTTCTCAGCTGACAAGATCGTTTTCAAGTCCAATGTTTACAAATTCTTGTTGAGCCGTCCTCTTAAATAATCTAATTCAGCCCAGTCTCAACCATTGTTACCAATCCTCATACATTGTTGTTTCACTGTTCTCCTGCCAAACTCATTAACCCTTATCCCCGAGTCACCTATCGGCCTTGATAAGCGGTGACTCGTTAGTTTATAAAAACATATATTGTATCATTCGAATATCATTTCTCTCCATGCAATATCCGAAGTATTAGAAATAAAATAAGTAATAAAATAATTACTTACAATCTGGCTTTTAAACAAATTTACTCATTAACAAAGTTCAAACTCGCACGAAATGAGAAAGATTAAATTTCTTTGTCAGTTTAAAGGCTTAAAAATTACATTCAAATGTTTCCCCTCTTTCTTTTCTTTTCGAGGCTGATTTGTTATACTTAGTTTAACATCCGCTTTATATACTGGCATGTGTTGGACGGCTTCTAGAAATTGACTCCAAACTAACCTATCTCTGGCCAGATCTTTATCACTCTTTCTTTCAAATCCATCTTTATCATTTGCTCCCATGTTTTCCTTGGCCTTCTCTCCAACTGACCATGTTACCTCAACTGTTCTACATATATTAACCTAAGAGCTTTCCTTCATTCTTTCAATGTGACTACACCAACAATATTTAGATGGTGCACTCTTTGCAGTAGTTTTTTTTTTATCCAGAAAAGGCAGAATTCCACTTAAATTGCTAGAGCCTCTTATGGTTCTCCGCTTTTTGGTTGAAATCTGTGTTTTGTTTTGTTTTTTAATAAGAAAAAGTTTATTTCTGACAAATCGCTAGAGCCTTACCTCCTGATTTTTTCCTGCTGTTTGGCTGGATTTTTATTTCTCTTTAACTCACTTTATCTTTCTTTTTCTCTTTTTTCTTTTTTGCTTTCTCTTTCTTCCTCTTTCTCTTTCTTCCTATTTCCCTCTTTCTTTCTTTCTCTCTCTCTGTTGCTTTTTATTTCTTTCTATTCCTATTTTTTCTTTCTTCCTCTCATGACAGATTTCTCTGAAAACTGAAAAAGTGAATTTTACTGTGAAGACTGCAAACGATTCATAAATGGGTTGGGCAGTTAGATGACTTTTGTTTCATCAAAGAATAACTTCCTGTCTCCTTCCATCCACCACATGTGCACTCGGCATCTTTTTCTTAATTTTAAGTTTCTTAGTTGAACCCCCCCCCCCCAAAAAAAAGGAATAATCTGAGAAACTGACCTGTCAGCTCAATTTATCTGATAATTAACTTATTTGTAAATTTGCCTCGTTTTTCTTTACCAAGATTGATATTTCACTAATTAAAAAGGTTTCAAATTATTTTAAATGTTTTACTACTTATCACGAGCATATCATCCAAGTTGTTTTTCGTTGTTTTTTTTTTTGCATTGCACAGCTGAGGAGGGGGAGGGGGGTCAAGTTGGAAAATTTATTTTTTTAACTTCATTTAGAAATGGAAAATATTGCATTAATACTAAATAATAAATTTCCAACAAATAAATCGGTCTCCAAGACCGAAAATCGAAACCGAAACCTTGAGATCTTTTGACTGACGTTCTTCCAACTGAGCTTTGGCGTGATGTCATAGATTTATGGTTTATGTCATGTTTCAAAACATGAATTCAAACATAATCGATAATAATAAAAAATAAATAAATAAATGGGTAAACATTATCAATAGCATTTGAAATTATTTTAATAGTCCAAGACAATTTATTTAGCTTCAACTATGTATTGTATGTAGTTTTTTTTCACAACTATATAATTCTAGACAAGTAAATAGGAACACCCTCTTGCAGACAGCGAGATAGAAGGGGGTGATGCGGTAGCCTAGCAAAAATATACGACCGGAAGTAACATATATTTGCTAGTCTTTATTAGTAATCGTAATTAGTATTACCACCAGATTCCCCGCCTCTCGGGTCATTTCGTTACACTACTAACCTAACAGATAAGTTTATAGGTTATATTTTTTTTATTTGTTTTTTATTTATTTATTTTTTTCTTCCAATTTCAGACTGTTCCGATGGAGCTGAGCAGCATGACCATAATTGATGGCAAAAAATACTACCAATGCCAAGTCTGCGGATTTACTGTGATCCGTAAGTCAAAGCTCGAGCAGCACCTGAGAACTCACACTGGAGAGAAACCTTTCCACTGTGTGGAATGTGGAGCTGCCTTTTCTCAGAGTTCTACCCTCAAAAAACATGTTTACACACACACAGGAGAAAAACCTTTCGCTTGTGAGCTCTGTGGATCCAGCTTTTCACAGAGCTCAACACTCAAAAAGCATGTCCTAACACATACCGGCGAGAAACCTTTTGGCTGCGAGATATGTTGCGCCAAATTCTCTCGGAGTTCCACTCTCAAACGTCACATGCTTATACACACTGGAGAGAAACCTTACCGATGTGTTATCTGTGGGACATATTTTTCACAGGGGTCGAATCTCAAACAGCACATGCTCATCCATACAGGGGAGAAGGAGTACCACTGTGGGGTTTGCGGATTAGATTTTGCCCTCAGTTCTCACCTGAAGAAACATATGAGAACACACACGGGAGAGAAACCATTCCTCTGCGAGATTTGCGGGGCGAAATATTGCCAGAGTTCGACATTTAAAGAGCATATGTTGACCCACACCGGAGAAAAACCATTTAACTGTGAGATTTGCGATGCCTGTTTTGGCAAGAACTCTCATCTCAAACAGCATATGTTGGTACACACTGAAGGGAAACTTTATCCATGCTAGACTTGGAGAGAATGTCTCGCAATTCAAAGGAAGTGAGAAAGGAAAGAAACATTCCTCGATAAATATGTGGATTGTAGTCTCTGTCTTGTGTAGTTTGTTTTGGGGGGGTGGGGGGTAAACTACAACTTTACAAACTAATTTAATACGAGATACCAAAATGCGAAAAATTTTGACAGACGTTTTTGATCATTTTTATGTGTAATTCACACATTTTTATAATGTGTAATTCATACTTGTCTATTAAAAACTAGAAGAATACCCGTCCCAGAACAGGTAAAATTAATTCCCTGAACAGAACAGTTTTGTACCACTTTTATGTCCATCTATGAAGATTAAAATCAAGATATAATGCTATTTATAATTTTGATCAAAATCCATTACATGATTTAGATTCTAGAAAATGTCTAAAATTTATGGCTTAAGAAGAAATTTAAATTCAGAGAATCTTACTTAATTGGTATCTAATGACTATGGATCAAATTTAATGTCAATCTGAAATATTTGAATTTTTACATGGAGAGTTGTGTCCATATTATGTTTCTTAAAAACTCTTTAAAATATTCCAAAGAAGCTGAAATTTGGAGAATATTTATTGATTAATGTCTAATGCCAATTGTTAAACTTTCACAAAGATCAAAGTTATCTGAATTTTCACGAAGGGCTTCCACCTCTTCCTTCTTTGCTTAAAACTAAATTAAACTAAAATTAACCCACATTATCTACACTTATGCTTAGCAGCTGTGTTTCAACATTCATAATGATCAGTTAATTAATTTAGGGGTGAATCCTGTACATAAAAATCTATAAACATGCCTAACTTTATATAAATAGAGATGTTTCCAGACAAAATTCCAAACTTGGATACTTTAATCTGTTATAAATTTAATATCTCCCCCTTATACTACACTTCATTCCTTCAGTGAAGAGGAAATATTTCTAAACTGATACAATTCTTGTCCCAATCCAAAGTACCCCTTTTGGGGTAGCTGGATTTTCTCCACATTAAAAATTGACCTTGTGTCTGACTTTGCCCTTGTGGGGAGGCAAATAAATAGGGACTAGGATCCTGTCAACGAAGAGATGGGTCGAGCAATCTGTGCCACTAAATGCGATATGAAATGAGAAAGGAAGTTTACATAAAATAACCCAAAGAAGACTTAATATGCCATAAAGCGGACGCAGATGAAAACCTTTTTTCCATCCATCATTTATGAAAACCTTGCTATCGTGAAAAGCAAAAATCACAATTTATTTGTTTACGACAAGTATTTTATTTGGCCATTTTAAATTAACGGAGCAATCGAGTTGATATTTGTTTTTATTTTAAACTATCTTCTCAAATCAATCCAATCCATTAAAAAAATCACAAAACTTTTGAACATTTGTATTATCTGTATTATTTTGACTATTATTCTCAAGCATTCATGCAGTATAGTTAACAGCCGAGTAATCAAAACAAACCAAATATACAACAAATAAGGTTTACCAAACACAAGAATATTTAATGTTCTATGAACCTGCAGTTTTACAGTTCTGAAACTTTTTGTAAAACACATTCGACCATAAGCTTCAAGATACTGCAACTTATTTTGAAATAAAGAAAAACTTTAAAACAGTTTCAGTAAGGTAAAAATATACCGATATATGGAAAATGAAATTTTAATGCATTTGATGACAGTTGTTGTAATTTTCTTCAATTTGAGATTTCTCGGTTGTTAACGTAGACATAGAAGCAAAAAGCAAGACCTGACAGCAGCTATCTTAGATTCTTACTCATTAAAAAGGCAGGTATGAACGAAATCTTATATTGAAATAAAAAATAATTTCAGAACTTTAAAACTATGCAGGTCAGTAAAAAAGTTAATTTTCTTGCGTTTGGTAAAGTTATTGCATATTATTGTATATATATTTTAGGAGGCATAATATGGGCACAACTTCCCATTTAAAAATGTTTGTTTTCAATTTTATGGCTATTAATTATATTGCATGAATGCCCTATTCTTATTTTGTTTATTCTCACAACGTTTCAGCCGATGTAACCTTCTTCAGGTGCATTTTGCTGAACTCAAGGAATCTATATGGAATTTATTCAGTTCAAAATTCGGTATAGATTCATGAGTACGGCATAAAGATTCCCCAGGTTCAACAAGAGGTTGGAGGTTACATAACATCCAAGATGAGAATAGTTGTCTGAATAATACAAATTATCAATCCTCATCTCAAAAATTCTGAAACAAAATTTTGAACACTTACACTATTAATATAATATTAATATACAGATCAAATTCTGTTAAATATTCCATCCGATAGTTCCCAAAAAATACCCTTTTAATCCATTTTTTCTTTTATCTTTCTTTTTTTCTTTGGTTTGAATTAAGAAAATAAGAAAATAGTTACAAAAGTAGATTCGATCCTAAGAGGTTTAACAACAAACACATAATGAAATAAGCAAACAAACATATACAGACACAAAAAAGCATTTTTTCTAATAAGTCATTTTATGAAAACCTCTTCCTGGTCTTATTTTGCCACTTCCCTAGAAAATTCTGGAATATCATGTTGGTGAAAAGAAAAAGAAGAAATGGACTAAGTAAGAAACACAACTTAAGTAAAACTAAACACTTTTCAGACGAAAACTACAAAACAAGATAAAATCAATACAGATAGCTTTAAAGATATCTTACTCTTGGTTAAGAACAACGTTTATAATATGTAGCCACTTAAATATCTCTATTAAACATACCATGTAGCTAAACGTCGCTCTCAAGACTAGACATTTTTAGAAAAGTTTGGTCCACTTTTTGTTAAAACACACATTTGGTTTGATCGTGAGTTGCTCCACTATATGTGTGTGTATATATATATATATATATATATATATATATATATATATATATATATAATGTATTTTTTTTCTTATCTTTTGGTTTTTGCTGGTGATGGGAGATCCTACCAGATGCCAAACATTCACCTGCTATTTCAGACACTCCAGCCGAGAGATCTTTTTAAGATTCTAACCGTTCCTTTAAGTGCAATTGTTTGTATCTCTCTTTCACTTGGTTCACCGGGTATATTCGTCAAGTAGTTTTTTAAAATTTTTTTCATGGGCCCGGTTGCTCCTATAATTACTGAAATGATGGAGATCTTCCTAAAGTTCTAGTTTCTTTTCCTGTCGTACATAAGACCTTGGATTTCGCTATCTTTACCCTTTCAGCTCTGTTAAGCCAGCATGATTAGGGGCACTGAATATATATATATATATGTGGTTTGTGAAAGCATCTTAGGCCTACATGTAGTTAAGTAACAAACTATATTCGATATCTATGAAGTAGCAACTTTCATTAGTGTGCTACATATGATTTTAGCCTTAATTGATGCGCTTTTCACATCATTGTTAACCTTTATTGGAAAACATTTATAAATTGTGGTATAGGATTGACTTCATAATATTTTACTATATTTGTTCTTCATGTGTATTTTTGAGAACAAAATATGCCATAAATAAATAGATAAAAATACAAAAGTAACATTACTTTCAGAGTTAGCTGTCAGTAGCTTCTCTTGAATATATATATATATATATATATATATATATATATATATATATATATATATATATATATATATATATATATATATATATATGTATATATTTATATATATATATATAACTACCATATCACAGAATAGTTCTTAAGGATAATGTTTTAATAGTATCATTATACTTACTAGCGGGACCCGTGTAAATTACACGAAATGATGTTTTCAACAATAATTATACATGTTTGAATAAAATATGATAAGATTTAACTTGTATATTTATTTTTTAAAAATGAACAATACATGAAACAATTTACAAAACTTCTTTATATACAATATTTCTAGTGAAGATAATATTTCGACGACAAAATCTTACTTTGTATTTACAAAGTAAGATTTTGTCGTCGAAATATTACCTTCACTAGAAATAGATTCAATTAGATTAAATTAAATTTGGCTCTAATTCATGAGTAGCATACAAAGATTCGGAAGGGCGTTGCTCTTAATGTAAGTGTGACACACAAAATAACACATACGCTATCGTATTAATATGTGTCTTCCCGGTCGTCCCCTCTCTACCTCCCCCCCCCCCCCCCTTCGATGTAGAAAAAAAAATGTTAGAGGTTGGTTGGGATCGAACTATAAACCAGTCGGGCCGACGTAAAAATCCTACGTCGCTAACTGTTGCACCAAAGGGAAATACTTTAAAATGTTACGAAAATTAGGTGACTTGAATGCGTTTCCAAATCTAGGTGCGGCACGCATGTGTAGAGCTTTTGATGTAAGTGTGACAAATGCACGCTATCATATTAATTAAACTTATTATTATTTATTTATTTACTTATTTATATATATTATTTTTTTAAGTTGTATATATATATATATATATATATATATATATATATATATATATATATATATATATATATTAGTGACCTAATAACTGATTGTGTTTACATTTGGTTATTAGGGATGTGGTATTTTGACTAGTACCACTGTATAGACATAAATTTAATAGCTGTTCTGTTTTAAATCTCCGTAACAGTTACATGGAAAACAGTTGATCATCCCTGTTTTCTATTTCACAAGTTACGGTCCCTTGTTTGTTTCATTCTTATATAGTTGAATCCCCTTTTGTATTTGTTAATTTTCTAGTGGTAAGTCTGTGATATTTTAATCTTACTTAGTATCCCTAGGGATTTAAACTATTTTTTTTTTTCGTTTATAAGTTACTCAAAGCTTCTTTAGACTATATATATATATATATATATATATATATATATAAAGTAATCCAACAAAAGATATAAGCGTCAACTAATATCTTATAATTAGTGAAACATCCGGATAAAAACTGAAGCTCAATATACTGGATAGAGCATTAATATTATAATATTATAATATAAAATGAAGTAATAAAATAAGGTGTCAATCAAATTTTATTAGAATTCAAAGTTCAAGCAAAGTATTCTTAAGTCCTTAGCTCATGAGTTTTCAAAGATAATTCTTCTCTTCAGAGGACCATTACCGCAGTTATACTACTACAGGTAATAAAATTACGCTTTGAAAATATATAAAATTATATACACAAATACACAAAAATACATAACATCAAAACATATCAACCCAAAAACATACTTTTTGTTGAATCAATATAGTCCATCCAGGTCATACATATTGAGAAGCATAATCAGGAAAGACAAATACTCGGAGTTACAAACAGCAGTCCAAATACGTATAATTGAAGGTGCCAACAATTACCTGTAGTAGTATAACTGCGGTAATGGTCCTCTGAAGAGAAGAATTATCTTTGAAAACTCATGAGCTAAGGACTTAAGAATACTTTGCTTGAACTTTGAATTCTAATAAAATTTGATTGACACCTTATTTTATTACTTCATTTTATATTATAATATATATATATATATATATATTATTAATAAATGTTTACATACATAAAAGTGGATTACTTTTATGTACATAAAAATTAATTAGTAAAAATTAATTAGTAAAATCAAAATAATGACATGTCCTATTAAGGGTGACCTAATGCAATATTCTTTACCGCTTAGGAAATGGAAAAATACTAAAAGACAGCGCTACTTCTATCACCAGTAAAAACAATAACAAAACTATATATATATATATATATATATATATATATATATATATATATATATATTATTCAAGTAAAGGTTAAAGAAGTAAAACAATTAAGATTAATTCATATATATATATCGAAATTCTATCCCAAGACAAACAAATAATAATAATAAAGCCAAAAAAAAAGAACACACACAAAACCATTTTTCTTATGAATACTTTTATGAAAACCTCTTCCTGAATCTATTTTGATGGCTCCCTAGAACATTTTGGACTATTGTATTGATGAAAAAAAAAGGAAGAAAAAGCCGTTACCAGGCTAGGTTTTCAATCCGCTTCTGCCACAAAAAAATGTGAACATTCACATCAACCAACAAAACAAAGAAAAAAAGAAAATAATGGGTCAACATTGTCTTTATTTTAGAACTCCGGCAAATATTTTAGCCCTGTACATGTAAAAAAAAAAAAACGAACAAAAAAACATGGTGAATCTCTTTTGAGCTCTCAGCATTTTTATGCATCTCCCCTGCTCCACGTCGCCAAATCTGATGTTGTTCCGCACTTCAAGAACTTGGCTTCATCATTTGAAAACATTTTTAAAAAGAACGTTTTTTCATTCAGCGATCGACCGGCCGGGTATTTATAAACCCTACAAACATTTCTTCACGAAAATCACGTTCTTTGATGGAAGATAAAAACAGAAAATGTAACCAACATAAAAAAGAGTTGTTGTTTTTTTTACCAGTTTTTTCTGCATTAAAACAAAAATATTACAGAAATACTTGTCAGTGCTGGTCAATTTCACCGCTCCAGCATCGTAATTTTGACTCTCGCTTTCCTTTTTTATCCTTTAGCCCTCACATTCTATGAGTGATGCTTCTGACAAAGGGGGAAGAATTGCTGTTTTCTGTGTCAGAATCTATCCATCTAACACTTATCGTTGGCTAGTTTTTGACCTTGAAGTAGTATTTTTGTTTTTTAGCTCCTTACATCAAGTGGCTGCATATATTGTCTGGAGCGATTTCTATTGCAAAAAAAAATGATGGAAAGCCGTGAGGATTTATAATTTTGTTAATTTCTCCAGCTCTCTTGAACATTAGCCTAGTCTAATAATACCTAAACCAGCAGTGACGATGGCAAATATGTATGCTCTCGATGTTTTGCACGAGTTTGCACTTTTGCTGGCTTTTTCTTGACAATCAGTTTTACAAACAACCGCATTTGCCGATGTCCATCTCAGCATCATTATCGATATTTTATATACAATAGACAAGAATGATACGATATCTTCCGTAACTATAAAAGTCTGATTTATATCAATCCCTACGAGCAAAGATGTTGATCGCTATGCCTCCTCCGTTCCAGGGACGCATAAAAATTTAAAAGTATGCAGTAAAATCTTTTCCAGGTAATTTTTTCATAAAAACAATACATTGCAATATGAGGATAAAATACACAATATATCATGAAATGAAATGCCGTGGAAACAGGAGGTATGAAAAAGACAAAAAGGGAAAAAAATTAAACACAGAAAGAAATCATCAAACGATAGATTGATCAGTTTCGTTCAGATCAAGTGTAGATTTTTAAAAATTTCAATCTTCACTTTTTCTCACGTTGTTTGTTGATCTGAACAGAAATCGGTCTATCTCGCATTTGATGATTTTTTCCTGTCTTTAATTTTTTTTCCTATTTGTCTTTTTCAATTGCAATATACATCGAAAAAAACAGCCAGCGATGTGGGTGCTCCGCTAATCAGCAAAAGTAGCTTTGGTTTTTTCTTTTTTGAATAGGAAAGTTCCACACGTTGATTTACCTCTTGTTTTTTTCTTTCGACGCTAACTGCAAAGACAGTAAACCCAACCTACTCATCGTTGTCGTTGTAAGTGAACAATTTAGTTTTATGACAAGAATCAGTGAAATACATTTTGATATTTTCTTAAAAACGAATTATACTGAATGCGGTACAATGTGGGTGTTAGATGTTTTAAGTTGTTTCAAAGAAACTTTCTTATCCCTTTAAAAATTTGCATTGTGTTGTCTTCAGTTAAAATTTTGTATCTGATTTTATAACAAAAACCCATCATGTTTACATACTTTGAATCAATCCAGAGACGGAGAATGGATTCTTCGTGAATTTGTCACAGCTCCAGAGAAAACTATTTTTTAATTCATTAGATTTTTAAATTCGCGTTTCTTTTCTCATCTTCAGTCACTTGTTCAATCAATCGTTCCATAAACAAGATTCATGAAATAAATTTCCCGGGGATTCATAAAATTTCCCGGAGTACTGATTCAAATCAAATCCATGGGTCGCAGGACTCACTAAATTAAAACGTTATCAGCATCATTGCTTACAAGCATTTCGTTCATGAAAATCGGACTTTTTTTTCATCACATTTAATCTTGTATGTCTATCCATCTCTCCAGAACACTAGCCCAGTTTAATGATGCTAAATCCGAAGTGACAACAGCATGTAGACTCATCTTTTTCACTCTCTTCTTTTTGCAATGCTTTTCTTCTTCGACCTGGTGCTACCAGATCAGGCTATCTGAAGATTAAAGCTTTCTCATTTAAAATGCACCAAACATTGATGTTATTGTTTTTATTTCCTTTCCCTTTGCACAACTCAATCATGTTCTGCAAAGCTAAAAACAAAAACAATAATTTTCCTCTACAAAACAACCAAACCAAACACCACTTGAAGCATAAAAACTTTTACCAAAATGACCGGATTAAGCATTAAATAACCCGAAACGGGTTGATATGCCGTAAAGCAAAACAACCAAACCAAATCTTCTTCTTCGAATTTGCCGACTGCAACCCCATACAGAGGGGTAACCCTCCATTCCCCCCCTCCGGAAATAAGTCATGTGTGGCGACCCATGATGCCGTAGGACGGGATCCTGGTGGCTGAGCCATTCTTCCACTTCAGCCCTTACTTCTGCTAGACGGCTGATCGAAGAAGCCTAATCTGATCGATCAGTTGGTCATGTCATGCCCTAATATCTATAAGTTCATTCCCAACCTTATTATTCAATCTGATTCTTCAAAAGATCAAAACCTTATTTTTCTTTTTTATTTTTCTCCACAAATACATACTAGAAGGTGGTGGCTGAGGGTCAATCATGTTGATTAAAACAAAGAAGATTACCAATGCCAAGGAGTCATTTTTTAAAGGGTAATGTTTTCTGTTTTACCCCTACCCTCTCTGTAAAATTTCCTTCTACGAGTAATGTTTTCTAAGAGCTATGTATTCTGGAAATAGCATTTATTTTTTTTTTAGAGTATAAAATTTTTTTTTTTTAGAGTATAAAATTTCCTAACAGTAATGCAATGTGTTCTGAGAGAAATGTATTCTAGAAATATAAATAATTAAGAGTTTGTGGACTCCGGACGACATTCACGTCAAACCAGTGGTGTAGAAGATTATCTCCCTTCTAATATAAAGATGCCACGCGGTCTTGTCGTTCAGAGTTTGTGGACTTCAAATAGTAAATTAATTTTATTTTTTATTAAAATTTTTTAGGCATAAAAAAACAAATCAGACATTTAGTATTAACTAAACAATATCTAATTAATGATATATCGTTATGGGGTTGATTGTCTTAATGGATACCATTGCAAACTGTAGAATCGACGATGATGATGATGATCATCATCACTGTCACCCAACCTTGAACATAAGCTGCAAACCAATATTCTTCAAGCATCCTGAACCATACATGTTCAGTGCTCTTCACATCAGACTCCAGCCTCCACGATGCCAGGTGTTTCTTAGTCTGCCTCTTTTTCCTTTTTTCATGTGGCTTCCAAAAGAGGACAGATCTTGTTGCATGAGAGGGAGGCCTCCGGAGAAGAGTCTGGCCAATTCATCTCCAATGTTTTTGTAAGAT
>OY744525.1:99272339-99339839 GCA_963556195.1 Sepiola atlantica | reverse complement strand
TTATCACAGTACTCAGTTCTTTCAATATTCTTGGGCTAATGTTATCAGGTCCAGGTAACTTGTCTATTTTGAGCTTGTCTAATTTTTGTTTTACAGTATCTGGAGTTATTACTGTACTGCTTGCGTAATCTGTACTTTCAATCACTTTGTAATCCAGAGACGGCAATTCTTTATCTCCATCTACTGTGAATACGGAAGCGAAGAACTCTGCTACTTTTTCGCGATCGCCATCTGATACTTTTGATTTATCATTGTCAGCATATAAGTCTGAAATTGATCTTTTAGTATTAGATTTCGACTGAACATATGTCCAAAATTTCTTCGGATTTGACTGAATGCCTATAACAATGTCTTTTTCATATAATTTTATGGCTTTTCTAGTTAAATACCATACTTTGTTTCGGATGCGATTATACTGTTCCTTATCTTTATTCTTTCCAGATTGTTTAAATTTGTGCCATAACCGTTCTTTTCTCTTCAAAACACTTTTCAATTTTACTGTAACTGTCAACGATCCTTTATTTCTTTTTTTTCCATTGCATTTTATTACTGCCCTTGGTACACAAGTTTCCACTGCTGCGTATATCTTTGTCTTCAGAATACTCCATTGTGTTTCAATGTCTTTTGTTGCTAACACATTTTCCCAGTCCATGCTTAGAATCTCCCTCATAGTATTGTAATCTCCCTTTTCATATTTGTATCTTGTTTTTTCATGATCATTTTCCACATACACATTAAAGTCAAATGTTATCAATGAATGATCACTTTTGCCCAGTGGAGCGCCTATTTGCATATTTGAAATCATTCCTTCTTCGTTTGTCAGCACTAGATCCAGCAATGATGGGTTATTAGATCCTCTGCCCCTAGTTGGTTCAAGCACATGTTGAAACCAGAAGCAGTCCTTAATAGATTCAACAAATTCATATTGTGCGTCTCCCGGTCCTCCGTTAGTTGAGTAATTTTCCCAGCATATATTGCCATAATTGAAGTCACCGACCGTTAGATAATGAGAACAATGTCTTTCAGACAGCAAATTTAGCAGCTCGTTTAATTTAGCATTGTTCTCATCACTTGAGCTTGGGCTTCTATATATAGAAGTAAACAATAATTTGTCATGTTTGTTTACTGGAATTTCAACACACAGGTACTCCGAAAAGCTTACATCGAGTGTCATTTGTGTAAATTTCAGATCATTGCTAATAGAAGTCAGTATTCCTCTACCAGTTTCTTTTTTCTCTATATTCATTCCTACTAATTCGTATCCTTCTAGATTGTATTCAGACAAATTCCTCTCAAATCTGAAATTTTTTGGTTTAACTTCTTGTAAGGTGATCAACATTGGTTTTGTGTCCATTTCCTCAATGCGTATTTTTATCTCTGAAATGTTATCGTGTGTGAACGCATCTACATTTGAAACAAGAACTGTGAACTTATTTACATCATTATTTACATTATTATTCACAAAACAGTTATTTTAACTGTGCCCATTTTCTATGCTGCCTTCAGATTGGCGCCGGGACCCTCTTCCTCGGTAGTCTTCTGTATTTTCACTTTTATTATCTTCCTGCTCCCTATTGGTCCCCGTACTAGGAAACGAAAATTTCCATCCGATGATTTCTCCTGGCACTGCTTCGCTTCTTTTCTCAGTTCAGATTCTTTCATTCTGTCACTCTTGTTCATATCGTGCTGTAAGCCAATTTTCTTCATGGTGTCTGATTCTGAGTACTGTAGTTTGAAAGCATTTGGCTTTGACAGTATCACTAAACGTTGCTAAGATTGGTCTTATAGTTTCCTTTATCCCAAGTCTTCGCACATTCAAAATATCCTCTTCCTGAAGATTTATTCCGATTTCTTGACCAACTGCTTTTATCATCTTACCATCGTGCTTAATGCGTTCGGCCTTTATGTTTCCTTTGTATTTGTGAACATTTTGTAATATTATGTTGTTTCTCCTCTTTATTCTGTCTTCTATAATCTCTATCTTCTCAGAATCGTTTTTTTCGCTATCATTTGCGGATTGGATAGACTGACAGACTTCTTTAATGATTTCACTTTTCATCGATTTTATATTACCTGCTTGACTTTCATCTGCTTGAGACAATGTGGCCTCCTTAATAATGTCTTGTTTCATAGCATCCATCTCAACTTTCATATCCTTTTCTAACTTATTAATACGGATGTTCGTTTTCTTTTCAAATTCTAACAAAAACTCCGAACAGCGATCCTCGATTGATTTGGTTTCTCGGATTGCAGTCAATGATTTTTGCACGCAAAGATGAAAGAACCAAGTTAGGTCTACTCTTCCATTTATGGCCTTGTAAACGGCGATTGTCATATTCGAACATTTCAGGCAGCTGTGCTTCAAACAATATTCACATGTCAAAAATCTGTCTGACGCTTCAAAGAATGAAGTTTCGCACTGGTCACACACACAAGTTTTATCACCGAGTGGAGAGTTTGACTTTCTTTTGTCTTTTTTTTTTTATCACAGATGAGTCAACAGGTGAGGATTTTGAACCATTTGAAAACACCATATCTTCTATCTCTAGACATTTAGTATCACAATCACAGGATTTATAACGTGTTTTCGTTCGTTAGCTATGGAAAATAAAAATATTAAAAAATGCGTATCTTTACTGAACGGTTTTTTTGTTTTTTTGTTTTTTGTTTAAATATATTTATGTTGTTGTAATCGACGCACACAAGTCGCAAACTTACTTGATATTATAAAGAAAATCCACCAAGAAAATGCCGATCTTTACTGAACCGTTTTTTTTTTGTTTTTGTTTAAATATATTTATGTTGTTGTTGTAATCGACGCACACATGTCGCAAACTTACTTGATATTATATAGAAAATCCACCAAGAAAATGCCGATCTTTACTGAACGGTTTTTTTTTTGTTTAAATATATTTATGTTGTTGTTGTAATCGACGCACACAAGTCGCAAACTTACTTGATATTATAAAGAAAATCCACCAAGAAAATGCCGATCTTTACTGAACCGTTTTTTTTTTGTTTTTGTTTAAATATATTTATGTTGTTGTTGTAATCGACGCACACAAGTCGCAAACTTACTTGATATTATATAGAAAATCCATCAAGAAAATGCCGATCTTTACTGAACGGTTTTTTTTTTGTTTAAATATATTTATGTTGTTGTTGTAATCGACGCACACAAGTCGCAAACTTACTTGATATTATATAGAAAATCCATCAAGAAAATGCCGATCTTTACTGAACGGTTTTTTTTTTGTTTAAATATATTTATGTTGTTGTTGTAATCGACGCACACAAGTCGCAAACTTACTTGATATTATATAGAAAATCCATCAAGAAAATGCCGATCTTTACTGAACGGTTTTTTTTTTGTTTAAATATATTTATGTTGTTGTTGTAATCGACGCACACATGTCGCAAACTTACTTGATATTATATAGAAAATCCACCAAGAAAATGCCGATCTTTACTGAACCGTTTTTTTTTGTTTAAATATATTTATGTTGTTGTTGTAATTAATGTCTTCATTATAAAAGTAAATATTTCTTCAGTTGTAAAAATATGAATAACTAATTATTGTTGATTTATACTAAAAACTTTTTATTAAAATATAGTTTCATATATTCGTCCCATGTCTCACTTAAACCTCCGACACGGTCACATTCTAATTATTATATTATTCTTAGTTATTACCACCTCTTATAACAAGAATTGAATCTTCAATCTCCCGGTGTACTGTCACTTAGAACCAAATTGTTAATACCTTTATGCACATCGTATAAAGGTATTGATTAATAATCTAAAGTTCTAAATGACAGTCTTCTGGAGGTTTATGGTTTAATCCTAATTACAAGCAATAATAACTAAGAATAATATAATTAACACTAATACACAATCATGGTTGATGGAACAAGAACAATCGACCCTCGTAGCTTAAATAAAGCGTTCAGTTCAACATTCCATATGGGTCCCTGAGTTCAACATAAAGATTCTCAAGTTTGAAAAGAAAATCTTGTGCGCTATTGGTTCAGAAGTCAAATTTCACAGTGTATAACTAAAAATGCAGGATTTGAACAAATAAAAAATCCTTACAAATGTAATGTCATCTTGTGGTAAATGAAAATGAATAATAATAGAAACAGTAATTATTAGATCAACATTGGGCAAAATCCCATTGCCCCTAAAAAAAACGGGAAAAAAATGACACAGAAGTGCCTTAGACTGTTTATATAAGAATCATTTCAACAGCTAACTTATTGAACCTTCGTAATATTATTCATAGCCCATCAGAGATGAAGCTAGATTTTTCTTTTAATAATAAATTAATAAAAAAAACTCAGATTGTAAAAGCAGACAGAAGCACAATTTGATAATATGACAAAAATTATGTCGTTGATGGATCTGTTAATATTAATTCTCTTTCTGATATCTGCATTTCTTAGTCTATCTCGCAAAATTACTCCAATGATAGTTCTTAAAGATTTCATTTCAAAGGCATTGAGTTTCCTCTTATGTTCTGCCAGTATAGTCAATGTGGTATAATAGCATAATGACCGAGAATTGGCACTTCCGGCTAAGAATGTGTTCAGCAGTCAGTGGTGAATTGTGAAAACCAGTTCCCTGTGTATTTTACACATAAGAAAATCTAGGTCAACACATAAGAAATTGTGAAAAGTATTACTTTCATTGGAAATTTTTATTTTTAATACAAATATATTTATTATAGTTGGATTTTTTTTTTTTTACAAATACTCAAAGGAAATATTTTTAACAAAGCCCCCTCCTCCTTATGTTAAGAATGGCTTTCTAAATAATAACGTTATTATTAAGAGAAACATTTTTAACATGGGGAAGGGATTTGTTAACTATTCTGTACTTTCACCTAACAATTTGATAAACAAAAAAAATGTATTTTTTTTTCTCCAAAAATAAGAATAGCTAACAAAGCCCTTGGCTGAAACGTAATATAGCGGGAACTGACTTTCACAATTGACTGCTGAACACATTCTTAGTGGCAATTCTCGGTTGTTATGCCATTTTACTATCCATGTTTCACTTGCATATACAGCAATGGGAACTATCAATGCATTGTAAAGTCTTAACTTCATGCTTCGTATATGTTCTTTTTCGACATCCAAATGCAGACAATCACGACAAATATATCTTTCAACCAAACACAGTTATTCAGCTTAGGTCTCAGATCCCTCTCTCTATCTCTCAGACCAACCGAGACCTAACTAACCCCCCTCTGCTCATTTTGTTGGAATATATATAGATATCAATGTAAACACACCACAAGACCACTCAGGATTTATCAACTGTTAATCCATGGACATAAAAACTGACTGATCATCTATGGTGAACATAGTATTTGTAAAATCTCAAGTGGCTTGCAATGACAGATAGAACCTCTTATCCCAGAAGACATTATTATTTCAAATAGCCCAGCAGATTTCTTGGCTGGTCTCTTCTTTTAGCTAAATATTTCTCCTATTTTGTAGCATGCATCTATGCACACCCTGAAATATGCATCATTACATTCAGGGATGTGATTCTCTGCTTCTTAGCATGACCCCCCCCCCCTAAAAACGCACAGAATCTCCTGCAACAGAAATTTTTCGAAGTTAACTTGCCTAAAAAGCTTAAATGACATGATAAATCAATATATCTTCGATTTTTACTTGTTTTCAGGGTCAATCTTTCACATGAAAGGGTTACCAGTGATGCCAAATAAACCCTTATACAATATCTAGGGGTACCTAACCCCTAAACCCCTCATTACATCCACATTGGTACCCGTACCCCTAAACCCCTTATTGCACTCACCCAGGTTCACAAACAGGCATATGGGTGATTATTTTTATATGATTACCAGTGGTTAATTATTACTTTCTTCAATTAATCTGGCCCCTTACCTCCGTATATAAATGAAATTGTTTTATAGGGTATAAGATTCTGGAGAAAACAACTGAAAAACCCAAAGAGACCACGTTTTACCCCATCAAAAACTGCCCTCACAAACATTTAATTAGTTCCATATAGTAATACACATATATTTTCATATATTTTCAGGTTCAAACATGAGTTCAGCCGCCAGTAGAGAAACTTGTCCTTTATGCCAACAGGATTTGGACTGTAGTGAAACCGTGGTGCTTCGCGAATAGGGTGCTGCAGGTGTCAACCGTGCAAGTATGGAAAGAGGTATCAAATTCATTGTTGAAGCCGGAACTAGTGTTCACATAAACAAAAAGGACATTGCTTTAGCCTCAAAAAAAGATGATTCTACTTGGCCAGTAAAAAAGGGCGCTCGTGTTTCACTGGGACGATATGACAGTAAAACGCATTACTTTTTCTGTGGAACTGATACTACGAAAAAAGATTATAAACGAAAAAGTGAGAGAGGGATTTTCTATGTGAAGACATGCATTCGCTCAAACTATCCTGGTTCATTTCAAAACAAGAGGGGATGAGTGACCCACTGCTGTTCAATGTTTGATCGAATATTTTGGTTGTGATCTTCATGCTGTAGACTGTGTGTACCACCAGTCATGTAACGTCAACTTCCATACAATGCAAAGCATTCCAAGACAGTTGACATCAGTTGAATTAACCAAATGACGAAAAAGGCAACAATCAGGATGAAGCATTCGAAAGGGTGTGTGTATTTTTGGAGGAAAGTGATGAGAAACAGATAACGATATAGAACCTTGTCGCTTAAATGGAAGAATACTTATGAGGTAGTAAATCAACGGCATCTGGAATCAGTACCTCAAGAAAAAGCTGATAAGTCGATATGGAAACTCTTTATTTGTGACCAACGGCTGTTGTGATGTCGCAAACATTGTGACATTTAGAGAAAAAACCTGTGACATTCTTAGTGAATACTACAATTCATCTCCGACAGATGATAAGGATACACAAAAACGAGCAATTCTCAAAACCGCAGCAAAACCTATATAAGCTTTCTTTCACTTCAACCAGACTACTCCCAGCTGGCAAGGCATGATGCACCTGATGCATAAGTAGTGCGTATATATAGGACGTTGCTGGATGGCAGTAGACTCAAGGAGATCATGGCGACAGTATATGGTGAAAATGCTGTCGCACACATGATGAGCGGAAAGGCAGGGAAAAAAGCATTTCGTGGCCACCTGCTGGTGGATCAGTGTCTCACACATCAGATTGTAGACAGACTGTTCAAAAGCATTTTCTCTACCAAAGCAAAGCCAGGATGTTGTGGAAATCAATGGTTGTAAGGCAATGGTAGTTTTGTTCAATGCGGATAGAGAAAACTCCCTGGCATCTATTAGATACAATATGCTCTGCAAGAAAGTTGCGAGAGTTAAGACGTTCGTCACGCCAGAACGACTCCCACCAACGCCCTCTGCCTGTAAATTTCATTCTTTGCGGACTTACTACCAGATTATGGAGTGGATGTAGTGATGAAATGGTGCCATCTGAGTGGGGGTGGAAGGTGGAAGGAAGCAAACTTGTTCCAATGATTGCTCCAGATGCACTGATTCAGATAATTCATTGCAACTGTTCAGAAGGATGCAATAACCTAAGGTGTACTTTCAGGAGGCATGGACTACAATGTACAAGTGCATGTGGACATTGCCAAGATGGAAATGGTGACAATATGAAAAATGATGGAAGATGATGAGGAGTGAAAAGTTTTGAAAAAGCACTGTGATGTAAGTGAATCAGGGTGGATACAGCAAGGGTAATGGGTGTAGGGGTACCCATTGATATTGTATAAGGGTTTATTTGGCATCACGGGTAACCCTTTCATGTGGAAGATTGACCCTAAAAACTTAGGTAAAAATCCAAGATGAATTGATTTATCATGAAAACTGACCAAGTTAGTGCTTCACATGTAAATGGAAAATGACTTGTAAACAAAAAAAGTTATATTCAAAATTTGACACTTTCCCATACTGCGATCTTGTCCAACTCTTAGTATGTTGTAGGCTAGACCCAACCTAGCACAAAACCACCAAAAAACAAAATGTTGCGATTTTGGGGGGTCAATCAGTATATTCACCCATCTATTACTATAAAGATTCGGGTAAATGTTACTATTGGCAACATAAATTATTTTAAAGGAAATATAGTTGGAAAATTCGTCAAAACAATTTATTTTGATTAACCTAATTATTTGTGACCTATTTGCGTTCAAAAAAATTAATATTTAATATAAATATGTTTATTTGCCGTAAATATTGGTTGTGAGTAAACTAATTAGTGGAAGCCATCTTGCTTTTTCAGGAGTTAAGGTTTCAGACTTGACCGAGAATGCGCCTCTGTCATATCAAAGAACTCACTTTTTATTTAATGGCTTGAATTAATATAGTATCCGGCCCAGTCTGGTACCTTTCTTCCTGAAAAAGCAAGATGGCTGCTACTGATTACTTTACTCACAACCAACATTTACAGCAAATAAACATGCTTATATTTTATATTAAATTTACAGGAAGACCCGAGATTGCTCTGATCACTACTATGTACTTTTTCACCATATTACTTTATTTGTTTTTATTGCTCCTCCTGTTTCGTCCCCTACTATAGTCGGAAGAAGCTGAAATGTTGGAAAACTTTCTGAATTAGTGTCTAATACATATGGTTTAAATTTCATTAAAATTGGATATACATATTTGAAGTTTTAAGGGGTTCTGTCCCTATGGGTCATTTAGAGGTAGGGGCACATGGATATTCAGCATATAGAGTGTAATTAGAGATTTGGGACCACTTACATTATCTTCTCCGGAGAATTTTATACATATGATATAAATGTCATCAAAATAGGATATATTTGAAGTTTAAAAGGAGTGAACCTCCTTTTAAACTTCAAATATATCCTATTTTGATGGCTCTCTTAAGTTAGGAGGACACTTAAAGATTCGGGATTTTATGCATATGATTTAAATTTCATAAAAATAGTGTTCACCACTCCTAAAAATAACAAACAAACCCAGAACAACAATCCCCAGTACTTTTCCACTGGGGCAGCATCAGCAGCAGCTGTGGTAAAACGGCCACTCTCCTCCTTTGGTCGTTTTTTCTATGTTTACCATCCTCCGCGGATTTCAACTTCAAACATCGCTTTCTCGCCCTAATATGAAACACCAGCATGTGAAAACTGGACGAATTTTATGTAAACACGGTCAACAAACTTTCCAGTTATTTTTTACTATAATAAATTCGTCCAGGAATTAATTTCAGTTGTTTGTTTGTTTTGTGGGATCGCAGCTGTCATGGCGTTTCTGGCCTTTTGGTTAGGAAGAAAGTGTAGTATCTGTTCCGATGGATACTGCACTTCATAGATCGGTATTGTCTTGCCCTTCGGGGCTTGATTTACGCCGGTCTATGGGTCTGTCCTGTGCAGTTCTAGGAGGTCCACCCTCCCAGGCTTCGCCTTCCCTCTTTGGGGAGGAGTAAGTTTATTGCTTACTGTCTGAGGCGCCCCTACCGGGGAATGCCGACGGGGCTGCCCAGGCAATTTTTAATGGCCAGAGAGCTCACCTTCTCGGGCGCTGGCTTTTCAAATCCCACTTTCCGACCTTGTGTCACATACTCCCATTGTGGGTGGGCGTTAAATAATACTACACCCCATAGACTGGTACCATCTTGGCCTTCGGGGCTTACCGGTCTCCTGTGCAGTTCTAGAGGTCCACCCTCCCAGGTTACTGCCTGAGGCGCCCTACCGGGGAATGCCGACGGAGCTGCCCAGGCATTTTTTGTAGGCCAGAGTGCTCACCTTCTCCGGTGCTGGCTTTTCAAATCCCACTTTATTTTCTGTTTTTGTTGTATTTTTTGTTGAAAATAAAAAATGTTAAATGCTTGTCTCACTTATCCCCGACCCCCCCCCCCTCCCCCTACATCCCGGGCGCTATGCCTAAGGTCTGGTGAGTTCCCAAGGTTTGTAAAATCTCCATCTGTAGATAAAGATGGAGGTTGTCCGAGGGAATTCACCGGCCTAAATAACTTCTCGACCTTGTGTCACATCTTACCTTGTGGGAGGAAGATAAATAAAGTTCCGATGGATACTGCACCCCATAGACTGGTATTGTCTTGGCATTCCGGGCTTCATTTACGCCGGTCTATGGGTTTGTGCAGTTCTAGGAGGTCCACCCTCCCAGGCTTTGCCTCCCCTCTTTGGGGAGGAGTAAGTTTATTGCTTACTGCCTGTGGCGCCCCTACCGGGGAATGCCGATCGGGCTGCCCAGGCAATTTTTAATGGCCAGAGTGCTCACCTTCTCGGGCGCTGGCTTTTCAAGCCCCACTTTCCCGACCCAACCTTGGGTCACATCTCACTTTGTGGGAGTAAGATAAAACTGGCCTTGTGCCTAACCTCCTGGAGAGGAGGTAAATAAACAAACTGCGGGTCAGGAGACTCCCTCCTCTGACTAGATGGACTAATCGTCAAGCTAGGAAGAGTGTAGCAGCAGCAATCAACAGCTCTTTTCAGGGCTAACAACTCAAACTACTAATGCGATAAAACTTCACACTTTTAAAAAAAAAAATTTTTTTTTTAACTTAGTTCAGGGCAGACGGTCACTGTAGATGTAAGGGCTACTGAGAAAAAGGGTGAGAGTTTTTATTTTTGTTTTTTTTAGGGGGGGGAGGAGGTTAACCTAAATTGGAAGTTGTGCAGCGAGATGTCTGTTTACATTAGTTTTAAATTTCTGCATGTCAGTACTGTCAGGAAAACAAGGAGCAGGGAGGGAGTCCCAGAGTCCAGCAGCACGAGGAAAGAAGCTTTTGGAGTAGAAAGCTCTTCGCCATCTGGGGACCTCCACAGTGAGTGGATGGGATTTGGGTTGGTCTAGTAAATTTGCGTCGTGGGGGCACCAGAGCAGCAAGTTGATCAGAGCACAGTCCATTGAAGTACTTGTAAAACAGGCACAAGGAAACAACATTGCGGCGGTGGGATAGGGCTCGAGCTTGGTGGATAGTGAGGGACCTATTAAGTTGGCAACTCTTTTTTGGACCTTGTCTAAGAGGGAGAGACTAGTGGATGATGCACCAGCCCATATGTGGCAACAATACTCCATGCATGGGAGGATGGTGGCTTTGTAGAGATCGGTGATTGTATCGGAATTGGAAATTTAGAACAGAATCAGTGATTATATCGGAATCGGGAATTTAGAACAGAATCAGTAATTGTATCAGAATTGGAAATTTAGAACAGAATCGGTAATTGTATCGGAATTGGAAATTTAGAACAGAATTGGTAATTGTATCAAAATTGGAAATTTAGAACAGAATTGGTAATTGTATCAGAATTGGAAATTTAGAACATAATCGGTAAAGTAAGTAAATTCCTATGAATCAGAAAGGTACAACTTTTTTGTTCTGTTGTCCGCATTCTTGCAGAAGGGATCATGTAATGATTGCCAACATCCCTAAGTGAAAGTAGTATTATGGAATCGACTGGATTCGAACTTGGCACACCCAGGTTGTCAATCCATGTTGTTATCCACTTAACCACCATCACCTCCGTATTAGGTAATTGTATTGGAATCAGAAAAAATATTCAAATTGTCGTCCCATCACTAATTACTATATACTAAGATGCTAGGATTGAACTTGGAAAAATGTCTGTCAAGCTGAAGAGTGAAGCTTTTGCCCGCCATGTTCTCTCATAAGTAGAAGTCAGAAAACTGACGAGAGTCTCGACCAGTATTTAGTAAAGACTACAATTTAAAACCTGTAATGGTAGAAATTAACCATGATGAGTAATTTGAGACGCCAGGCTACTGTCTATACATATAGATGAACTAGACTTCTTGAGAATAGGTCCCTGCATACGAATGGGCTTATATGGAACTGGCTACTATAAATGCTACCTCTACTAACGACTTTGCTCCGACTAAAGGTGACGCCATTGTGACTGTTGGTAACAAGTACTGCTACTGATGTGACCTAAAATAGCACCGCAGAGTTAGTTCTGCGGTGCTATTTTAGGCCACAGAAGTAGCAGTACTTGTTACCAACAGTGTACGTCCGGCTAAGAACGTTTTCTACAGATGCGATAAAAAAGGCCACTACAAGGCCTATAAAGCGAGTCAACCGGCTGCAACCCTAAATTTGGCTTTGATTATTGGGACCACTAATTTGTTGGCCATTATGTCTGCCAATATAAACAACTCCCCAGTCAACATCTACGAGAAGTAGAGAAAGCTTCATTAATGAGCGTATCGTTCAACAACTTGGTCTTATCATCTCTCCTACGGCTTCACCTCTTTCTTTTAAAATTGCTCAGTGAAATTATTGGTGAGTAACAAAAGTGAGCCTACCTTGAAATTGGCAATCCTGCATGACTTATGTTGGGAAATTTTATTGGGACGTGGTTTCTTCCATTTTACATCTCATTTGGATGACCCTTACTTGAACCATAAGTATTCAACCTCCTTCCTTGTTTGGCCTGAGTGTAAACCCATAGCTGTAAAAGCCTAGCACTTTTTAGATCCCGATAAAATCTTCATTGTTTCAGAGACAAAAAGATTGTTACAGAAACGAATCATAGAATCAAGTGATTCCTCTTGGAGATTTGACCTCCGGGACTAATCATAAACGAAGGATGGTGATGGACTACTCCCGAATCATAAATCGCTATATACCGATGTCAGCCAAGTAGTTTCTCATTGTGTTTTACTTTATTTTGTGTGTTTTCTTTGTTTATTCCAGCGTAAAGCCTTGTAGTTAATATAAATATATGGGTGAATTATTAAACTTATATATTTACTACGTTCATTGATTTGTCAATTGTTATTTTCAAAGTGCTCCCGGTATAAATCTCTTATTGATTAAACCTAGCAACAAGACGACATGCAAAAATATCAGTACAGAAAACAGATTAGGACCCAAGCTAAAATCGACTTGGCATTGGTAGTTTCTGGATGTTTACATATAACGGCCGGAAAATGCCGAATGAAAAATCGGTTGCCTGCATCCAAAAACTCCAAAACGAGGCTGGATGTACAACTGGAAAAATATCTATTATTACACTGAAGTTGACATTTGTATCCCTCAGACTTTTTTCTTATATATCTTAATCCCATAAATACGTTCTAAAATTTTCGTCAGTTTTAGGATTAAGTTATATTTGAAAAGAAATCTATTTGAGAAGACGCCAATAAAGGTTTTGTAGAGAACACAACACGCACATTCGAAGCAAAATAGCAATTTTCAACTGTTCAGCTGATTTGTTTGACGAATTTCTCACTTACTGTAACTAACCAAGGCCTTTATTGGCGTCCTCCTGAAAAGATGTTTTCCCCCACCACCACCATAAGAATAATGTAATTTATCATTTTAAATGTGGTTGCAGTGTCGACTACGTGGATAGCACGACGTTGTGATTAGATAGTAGAGTCCAACAACACATATCTAGTAATATTAGGAATGAACCTTCCGTTCAATAGACGTTCTAAATAACAATTACAGACAATTTGCTTAAAAATCCGCCATGCGCTAGGAATTGCAGCATCAACTCCTTTACCATCGTGAGTCATGCTCACTCACTATATCATCTAATAATCTTGGAGACAATGCACGTTCGTCTAAAACGTCCCTCCCTTTGTAAACAAAGGGAGTGTCTATTGGGACTAGATGTGATCAGTCTCTAAGATACATCCTCCATTGTACATATACTATAACGCTGTTGTAATTTTTTTTCTCTCTATTCCCTCTTCTCACCCTCCACTTTTTTAAAATCCCTAGATACAGCCTTTGTTAAGAGAGGGTGAAACCGGTCGGCTGGTTTTTCTTTATTGTTTAACTTTTAATCATGAACGAGAAAACTCGTCTTACCTTCATGCTTGTAATAATAATAATAATAATATATATATATATATATATATATATATATATATATATATATATATATTAATCGTGTTCTAATCTATTACTTATAATTAATAAAAAAATTTTTAAAAGATGGTGCTGATAAGGCCTGTACGAGGACCAATGATAATCGCTTAAAAATCGAAAATTAAACAAAATACTTGTAGAACATTATATTTTCGCACGATTGGTGACATTTATTGGATATGTTTCTACCAGTATTTTGTTTAATTTCGATTTCTGAGCGATTACTAGGGGTTCTCGAGCAGGCCTTATTGGCGTCACCCTTTTTTTCGTTCAAATTGAATTGTTGACACGAGGTTTGTTTTTAACAAAACAGAAAACTTTTAAGTAAATTAAAACACAAATAAACTTATCCGCTAGGTAGAAGAGTAACTTATCTTGCCTTTGGTAACATTTATTTGTTAGATATTTGTTTTTTTACTCCCCTTCTTTTTTGTTGACTTCAATAAATATCTACCCCTTTCTATAATCATTATAAATTTTAAAAAATTTTGAACGTAATTTTGCAAATCTGTCCGATAAATTTTAAAATAATAAAATGACAGTTTAAAAAAATAAAAATATGAGAAACAAAAATGAAAGTTTAAATATTCCTGGGCATCATCGGATCGTGACAGTTTACTAACTGTCACAATCCGATAGATAAATAAATAAATAAATATTTTTTATAAAATTTTGATAAAAATTATTTGGGAATTTTTATTTGTAAAAATTTATTCTGAGACCAAGTCGATTTGAAGATATGTATTTAGAAAGGCATGTAGCAATGTAGGATAGCCTCTCAATGAGGACCATGTCGATATGTTTTATAATCCCTAGATGGGGGCCAGGGGTATCGCTCGTTCTTTGTTATAATCTAGGGTCGACAACATCTTCTCAGCTTGTAGCTGGAATACGGTTCTCACATATGAAAGAAGAAAACAAAGAGAATTTAACTTATATAGATTACAGAAGCTAGACTGGATCCATTTCCTTAACGAAGAGTGTCTTCTAGTGATCTTCTGAGGAGTCTAAATAACATCTTTCTATCTCCATCAGGTCTATTCTGGGAGTTGACGGTGGTTAAGTGGATAACGACACGGACTGACGACTTGGGTGCTCCAAGTTTGAATCCAGTCGGTTCCACAGTATCACTTTCACTTAGGGATGTTGGCAACCTTCTCGTGGTTCTTCCCGTAAGTACCCGATGTCTTTCTAGAAAGAATTCTAACTAAAAAGATATCAGGGAAGCCAATGCCAACACTAGAATCATCTGATTCAGATGAAATGAATGAAAGGTCTATTTTCTCTCTAAAATCTAACCACGTCAAATTGTATACATTATTTAGTCAGAGGATCAAAATTAGACAATCATATGCCGGCCCTATACTATGGTATACATCACTTGTGTTCATCAGCATACCACGCCACATCTTGCACTGCCGGCGGATCAAGCATGTCCCAACTGCTGTTCTCCGCCTCAATCTAAAGTCTCTGCCATCTGTCCTGTTGCAGCAACGTTTTTGATGGTGTAAGGATGCAGCTCAACTCCCGGAGAAAGAGTTAATTCTCCCTATCTCTCTACGTGGCTGGTGAACAGCTGAGAACGTGGACAATAACCATCAAGGAGAACCCGGCTAATAAGTTCCAGGTCCATAAGTGGTTGGTCTTCGGCAGTGATTGGTTGGCCATCTCGTGAGACCTTGCTCAGGATTGCCGGGCATGTGTAAAGAAAAAGAATATCCTGCTATATATTTTTATTAGCTGGATTTTTGCTTGATTTTCGATTTTGGGGCGATTATTGAGGATACATAGTGAGTAAAATCTGGCGCTATGTTGAATTTGTAGGTTTACTCAGACTCAGAAGGCAACGATAAACAATGTAAATAAAAGCGCTTTAAAATAGTTTAAAACACAAAAAACTTATCCCAAAAAAAACTTTTATTGCCTTTGCTAACATTTATTTGTTGCCTATTTGTTTCTTTCGGCCCCTTTTTTTTCTTAACTTAAAATCACTCATAAAATATTTGAAAGGAAGGTCAGTTGGGAAATTAGTCCAAAACAATTGGGGGGGGGGGGGGGTTATCTCCTCATCTGCGACCTATTTGTGTTAAAAAATAATATTTAATATAAGATATTAGCATGTATAAATGTCCTATTTGTAGGGAGGAATGAAGAAGAGTCATCTCTTATATAAAGTAAAGTGTTGCTGCTTAGATATCCATACCTCTGGCCTTGTTGGGTATGAAAAAAAACCCAGGTTACTATAGTTTGGTTATAAGGATAAACTTATTCTACAACTTAAATCAATTTTATTCATACAGTTTCATCAACACAACAGACATGGTTGGGAAAGACAAGAATACAAAAATATGTTGAGTCAGTAGACAGGCATAGTATGTTTAAGTCTGGGTCTTTCATCTCATCTCGCCTAAGTCATGGCTAAGGGCAAGGCAGAAATATGACGTCTTGTCACAACGTTTTTCACTGACTGTTCAAAAAGAGCGGACAAAGGTTTGGGCGGAAGTGTTTTATCGAACAAAGTTAAAACAAGCTAGCGTGAAAGAAAATAGATTGTAATTATATAACTGTTACATATGGACCACCATGATTCAGTATGTGATGCACGCCAGGGAAGAAGCCGGCTCAATCCGACCAGGGTGAACGCTGTTGCAACATGACAACAATAGCCAACTTATCATGGTCTCCCCACAAAAAACAATTCAGAACTTCCAACTAAATATGATACAGGTGTTGGTCAGTTTAAGTCTATTCCTTTCAGCTCTCTGTATAAATGGCCGACTAAAAAATCGACTTATACATTTATCTGAAATTACTGTTTCAATTCCTATTGTTACGTTTTTACTTTAAACATGAAACAAATACAAGAAATTTAACGAAAAACACAGGTAGATCATTTCAAATATAACATGATGATAAAGAAGTGCTACAAGTGAGAAAGAGGAGGAATTCAGACAACTCCTATGAAAAATGAGCGTGCTTAGTTTCAATGCTCCAATTCATCAAGGAAACTTCAAATATAAAACACACGTTAACTTTGGTATAAGTTTCTTACCATTTCTGTCTCCTCTGGTTTCTTTGAATAAATTCTTTCGGCTGTGTTAATCCACAAATTATGCTGGAGTTGTAGTAAATTTCATTTAGTCCACACGACAACTAACTAGCTAGTGCTAAAACCTCGTTTTATAGAGAGCACCAACTAGTAATGGAACATTCCAGAACCCTCTAGTAAGTTTTAGAACCTTCTCGAACCATTTCTTTTTGATATATTTTAAGTCCTCGTAACACTTTCAATGGAACAGATACTCTGAAACCAAAGCTATATTTAAAACTATACAAAATCTGTTTAAATCTATATTGGATTACTATTCGCATCTCAGATGTTATTCTTACAACGTTTCAGACGATCATCTTCAAATACATCTTGTCAAACTCTGGAATCTGTACAGAATTTTGAACCGAACCCTTTATTTAACATATGGGGGTTTCTTGCTCTCGTTTCGTCAGCCATGACCGGGTAGAAGTGTTTGCACTCTGTGTTACTTTGTCCAGGCATAATACAAAATTGCATTTCATCTACGTTCATTCGACTTCTTACTTGCTGTTAAATCTATATTATTTGGATTACTGTTCTTATCTAGGATGTTATTCTTACAACGTCTCATCCAATGTAACCCCTGATCATCTTCAGGTGCATCTTGTCAAACTCGGTAATCTGTACAGAATTTCGAACAGAACCTTTATTTGTCACTAGCAGGGTTACACGGTGTTGCCTGGAGCAAAAAAGAGTAGCATATTTCTATCTCTTTACCCCTCTCTATCCGTTTCTCTATCTTTTTTCCTTCCCCATCCCTCTCCACACCACTCTCTTTCTCCTTCGTCCAGCCCATCCCTCTCCATGGACATTCACACACACGTACACACAGACAACTCTCCTTTATTTCGATTCCTTGAATAATAAGGGAAGTAACTCCTTACTTAAAAAATCAGTTACTTCACTTTGGTACATGAAAATGCCCGGAAACCCGACCCCCCCCCCTGGCAAAATCTATGCCAATTTAGGGTCAAAGAATAAATATTTTTTTCTAAATTGTAGATATTATTCATTGCAGGCAACGCTGATCAAGAATATAACAACTTTGTGGATGTTTGTAATGTAGTTCTAGAGTGTTAGCCGCACATACACGTACACATACACACAGACAACTTCCCTTTATATAATAGAAGATACAGGGGTAGCTTGCTCCATTAGCCATGACCAGGTAGAAGTATTTGCACTCTGTCAAAAGCTTTCTCCAAAATCCATGAAAGGAAAATACAGGTTCTTCTTCTGACCAAGATACTTCTCTTGCATTTGTCTCAGGATAAATATAACACCAGTGGTACTTTGTCCAGGCATAAAACAAAATTGTATTTCATCTATGCTTATCTAACTTCTTACTTGCTGCTCCATTATTCTCTCAATCACATTCAGAACTTTCTCCATCAACTTTAAGCCTCTGTAATTATCTCTATCTAGTGCTTCCCCTTTCCCCTTGTAATAATTCACAGTTGTACTAAGTTTCCACTCTTAGAGGTTATCTAGAGATAACCTCTTCTTTTATGATCTGATTTGGGAAGTCTGTGATCATCTCTATGCTTGTTTTACCCGTAGCTTTCAACATTTCTGCAACAACGCCTGAGGGTCCTCTAGCTTTATCCATCTTCATCTTACTCACAGCTTCCCGTACCATTTCTTTCTCAATTCTTATAGCTGGACCAGATACTGCTTTTGTAACTTCTAGATTTTCATGGTTACATGAAAACTCAGTATTCAACAATTACTCATAGTGGCATTTCCAAGCATCCTTCTTGTCCTGTTCATTTGTTGCTAACACTTCATTGTCATTTTCGAATGCACTTCTCTCTAACAATATCCACATGTGTCTTTGCTATCTGTTTAGCTATGTTAAATACTTCATTCTTCTGGTCATCTCTTCATAGTATATATGGAAACCTGGCGTTCTCAGCTTCCTTCTTGGCTTTGTATATTGCTCTTCTTACTTCCCTCTTTGCCTCCACATACGCATCCTTATTCACTAAATTGTTTATCTACTGACTCCTTCAATTCCGCTTGTCTTTGATACACTTCTCAACTTACTCATTTCACCACCATGTCACTCAAAATCTAACCTCTTTATCCAGTAGACCATAACTTTACCATGCAGCTACGTCAATATCAAAAATAAGGTTGCCTTAAAGAAAGAGATCTGTTTTACTATCATTTCAGCATAGCTTTATTTTCTGGCAAAAAGTAGTCGATGTTTGTCAAAACACGTAACGTCTACGATTTTTGGCGATAATTTTTATTTTCTTATTCTGAAGCTAGTCTCAGTTTTTATTATAAATACTATTATGGCATGTGTTCTTCAGAATTGTCTGATCTATTCACTGCTTCCTTTGTTCCAGCTCGTTTGACTCGTTGGTCTAGTGGTCTTCACAAATTTGCTGTTTTGATACCTCGATATAATACAGCTTCCTATCCCAGTAGCTTATTTCCAAAAACTACAGGCTTGTGGAACTCTCTTCCTGCTGACTGTTTTCCTCCTACCTATAGCCTTGGTCTTTCCAAGACTAAGGTTAATAGGCATCTCCTGTCTTTGCAATACTCTTCTTTCGTTCTTGTTAGCTCCTTACATCAAGTGGCTTCATGCCTTGTCTGGAGTGATTTCCATTAAAAAAATAATAATAAAATGAAGTACTTTTGAAGCGGTTAGCTTTAAAAATGACTGCTTCTTTTTAGTGGTTAGTTTTGTCTGACTTTGCAAGCAGAAATTCACCTCATTAATTTGTGGTCTCATTTTTGCAGATTTTTTTATCTTTTTAAATTTTTACTTTAAAAATACTAATTTGTTTTCTGATTTTTGCACCATGCAAATTATCCATCGTATAAAAGACAATTTTTTGCTATATTGGATACACCATTATTATGATGTTTTGTAGTTTTGTACTTAAATTTCGTTTTTAATAAACACTGTTTGGTTTTATTATTTATCTTTTACAAAACATACTCTCCCTTAACCCTACCACTAACCCTAAGTCGCATCCCCCCCCCCAAAAAAAATCCTAACACTAACCTGGTCCTAGTGGCAATACCCCCCTCCGAACGATCCGAGAAAGAAAGAAAGAGAGTAGTTGCCACCAGGACTTATGGTTAAAGGTAGGGTTAAGGGAGTGTTTGCTGTTGTTTGTTTTAAGTTGCTGAAAACCCCTAATCTTCGATCATGATTTGGGATATTTGCAAAATAATAAAAAAGAAATCCGCGAAAATCAGACAACAAATTAATAAAGTGGATTATTTTGCCCTGTCACCGCTTGCAAAGTCAGGCAAAAATAATCACTAAAAGTTGGCAATCATTTTTAAAGCGAACCGCTTCAATATAACCACACTTTTAAACCCGTGGTAATTTTGACCAGCTGTTATGGTTGGTTGACCTGACTACAACATGTGGCCACTAAGCTACGGCCGTAATTCCTACTGCTGCTACTAAAAGGGTGCTCACCTAAAAAAGAGAATCACAATGACAACGCGAACGGTATAAATCTTTAGCACTGATTTCAGTAGTATTCTTGAGACATTCTCTCGTGTTCGGAAATCGACTCAATAAGATATAAGAATTCCGTTATTCTATTATTCCGTTTTGTCAGCAGCCGAACTTTGCGGTCACCATTTTTAAATACGTGTTTTTGTGATGTTACTTTGAGTCAATCCCACGACGACTTCTCTTCTCATGGATAGAAACAGTTTCTTTTTCTCAGTGAAGTCTTCCTAATGTTGGTTGTATATCTTCCCTGATGTCATGGAGACAACTTAAGAATCATCAAATTGCTTAAAAAGATAATAGTACTTAAAAAAAAGAAGCTGATAGCAATAATAGCGAAATCAGTTTCATCGTGGGTCCATTTCACACGATTTTTTATTTTGATATGGCGAGGTAAGTAAATTTGCTTTTTTGCTTTTCGTAACAATCAACAGCTTTCTTTTTATTGAATAAACATGTAACAATCAATGTTTACTGTCTCTTTTTAGACGAGCAAACTTTCTATTCATTATACAGCGCATAAGTAAAATCATTTTCTTTCAGAAACAAAACAATACGAATAAATGAATGAAGAATTGATTTATTTTATAAATAAAAAAAATAAAAACGAAAAAAAAAATCACCTCGTTAAACCCGTTAATACTAATATTTAATCATAGAACGATTGTAATTGACAGTAGCACACATAAACCATAATACTTGACTTTTACGTGTAAAATTAAATTTAAAACTTGAAATCCCTTTCAATTCGACAGTTTATGTTTTAATTTTATTTAATCATTTTGAGTACTTGGAAGGAATGGGCCCCCAAAGAATTTCAGTTCTTATGGAGTCACTTTATTTGCTTATCGCCCCCATGAGGGCAGAGTTAGACACAAGGTCGCCTTTTGATTATATGGCGAAGATTAGGTACTGAAATTCAGTTTCGGTTGCTGCTTCGCAGACGGGAAGACGGTGTCAATGCAGAAAGTGTTCCTCACTATAATTCACATAAGAAAATCAAACGCTTTTAATTGAATCTTTTGTTTATACGAATATTAAATTGTTAGGTGAAAGTAGAGAAGAGTTAACAAAGATGTTTAGAATTGGTTTCAAAATAATAACGTTATTATTTCAGCACGGTCCATAAACTGCAGAAGTGCTGTTTTTTTCTGTTGTTTTCCAACAAAAACAGTTTATAATGAATTATATTTAAAATAGTTCACGAGTTTTACCATGACTTCACATTATCTGAGAGGAAGATAATCAGAAAAGACATTTTCTGTATTGACACCGTCTTCCCGTCTGCGAAGCAGCAACCGGAACTGAATTGCAGTACCTAATCTTTATCATTAACCGCTTTTTTAATGTGGAGAGGATTCGGTTAAAAGACCGTCACGAATTTTTTTTTAAATAATGGGTGCTTGTACAGAGAAGCGTGCGGATTAAATTATCAATACCACAAAAAAAAAACAGTATTTTACGCAGCAGGTTTAAATAAGTATCCTCACTAAAAAGTAGGAAAAATGATCGAATAGAATTTAAAATCAAAATCAGTTTCATCGTATTTTGATTATTGCCATTGATTTATTACGTGTTAATATGACCAACTGGGTTACCTCCCCCCTGAATTTCGCGTTTTTCGCTCGAATCACTGGCCGACCCGATTAAATGATATAACGGATTTTTATTTTTTATTAGAATTATACTCGATAGTTTTTGCTAATTTTTGGTGTACAAACCTATTTTGCTTGATACATAAGTATATCAAAGAGTTGTTCGGTTAATTGGAACTGCTATTTTCAGCGTTTTTCATATGCACGCTTCTCTGTACAAGCATTAAATAATTTATTGGGAAAAAGGAGGTGCTTATCCAGTTTAGCGGATACTTTCGAATATATCTTATACCAAAAATCACGTAAATTAATCAAGTAGTTTTTTGGCACTTCTGCAGTTTAGCTGTCACTTATGTCATCACAAATCGTAATTAAAGAGTTCCATTCATTCAACCCAGTCAACCGGAAGTGTTAGACTGATTTTTTTATTATCCCAAAATTTATCTGAATTACCTCAATCTGCGAGATATTGGTAGTTTAACAAAGTTTTATAAAAAAACAATGTTGACTGGTGGATTTTCGTTTTAAATGATAAATTTTCGTTTTAAAAATCACTGACTATTTTGAGAAAGTTTTAATTCATACAATAAAAAAACATTTTTATAAATTTTTACATTATTAAATAAAATATTTTCATATTCAATAAAGAAACATTGTTCGCTGTTATTATTGTCATTTTGGATTTAAAAAAAAAAATCTAATTCTGTTACTTCCGGTTGGAAAGGAAAGCAAATAAAGTGTGAGTGACAGCTAAACTGCAGAAGTGCCGTTTTTATATAAAAGAAAATTAAATTTTAGCGATTTACGGAGACGAAGTGCAAATATGATAGCAATTTTTGGTATTATTCAAATGAATTACGCTTATCCCCCTTTGAATAAATCAAAAGGCTGTCATATTTGCACTTCCTCGGCGCTCTTGTATAAGCAGTAACCGATCTGAGGGAGATAACTCTATTTTTCTTAGCTGCCGCTATTCCGAATTCGCTTATACTTTGACAAGGGAGATAACTTTGTTTATCGCAGCATGAAAGAAAATAACTTTTGTTGTTTTTATGCTTATATAAAGTGTATACAATTTGTGGCATGTAAATAAAAGTTATTTTGAACGGGTTAGGGTTAGGGGTTTTAACGCATTTCAAAACCGTAACATGTTTTTTTTATTAATAAACAAAGTTATCTCCCTTGCCAAAGTATAAGCGAATTCCGAATAGCGGCGGTTAAGAAAAATAGTTATCTCCCTCAGATCGGTTACTACTTATACAAGAGCACCCCCAAAAAGAATGTTTTGGAAAAAAAAATGGCACTAGTGCAGTTTAGCGATTCGAGCGAATTTGTTTTCATGTTTGAAGAATTATATTCGCGACAAAGACAGACAATCCCGGAATTTATTCACACACTACTGTTTTCATTCATTTCAGAATTTTAATTTCTTAAAGAAACCGTTCGTTTTCTAAAAATTGTATTTCTTAAAGAAACTGTTTGCCCAGTTGGTTTTCAAAAACAAAATTAAAAAAAAAAATCTAACTGTCAAAGAAACTGTTTTTCATACATTTTTATTTCTTAAAGAAATTGTCCGTTTTAAAAACAAAATCTTCCCACCCCGAAAAGTTAATTTATTGAAAATGAACATTCGTTCACACACACACACACACACACACACACACACACACGTGTATACATATATATAAGCTCAGTTAATCAACGTTTATTTCTCTAAGTCTTTTTCATATATATTTTTAATAACAAATCACAATGACTGTTTTAATTTATTACATTTTTTTAATCTATTGTAAATCCTTGGACCTTTATTGTTCCTGATTTTCATAAACGACCTCCCTGATGACATTGTGTCTGAGATGGGTATATTTGCTGAAGACACCACGCTCTACTCTCGTCGGACGCGTACATATCCGAGGCAATGGCTGAATCCTTAGAAAGTGACCTCCAGTCTGTAGTGGAATGGGGTCATAAATGGATGGTAACATTTAATGCTGCTAAAATAAAGCTCCTTTCCTTCAACAATTACAAGAAACCTCTTCAACCACCGATTGCCATGGCAAATAACACCCTATCTGACAGTTACACGTTCAAGCTCCTCGGTCTAACATTCACAGGTAACATGAATTGGAACAAATACATAGAAGACATTGCCAAGGTTGCTGCAAAGAAAGTAGGCTCCCTGTACCGAGCTAGAAAACTTCTCACACCTGACAATCTGCCCATGCATGGAGTATTGTTGTCACATCTGGCCTGATGCACCATCCACTAGTCTCTTAGAGAATGTCCAAAAAAGAGTCGTTAATTTAATAGGTTCTTCACTATCCACCAAGCTCCAGCCCTTGTCCCATCGCCGCAATGTTGCATCCTTGTGCTTGATTTACAAGTACTTCAATGGAATGTGCTCCGATGAACTTGCTGCTCTGGTGCCCCCTCAACGTAAATACACCTAACCAAACCGACAATCAACTAAATCCCATCCATCGAGCTGCCGGCCTCTGGAACACCCTCCCTGCTCCATGTTTCCCCGACTGTACTGACATGCAGAAATTTAAAACTAATGTGAACAAGCATCTTGCTGCATAGCTCCCAATTTAGGATGAGCCCCTTACATCTACAGTGGCAACTTGCCTTGTTGGGGGTGAACTAAGTTAAAAAATCAAATAAAATAAACTGTTCGTTTTCAAAAAAGAAAAAAAAACTCGTTTTCACATAATGACTGCATTATTCCATTACTTTAATGTATTCGTAATGTTTCATGTTTGATTTACTTAAAAAATTCTGTGATTGTCATTCTGTGACGCTAACTTCAATAAATTCCGGGATTGTCTGCCCTTGTCGCGAATGTAATTCTTCAGAAATGAAAACAAATAAATTTATTCAAATCGCTAATGCACTAGTGCCCCCCCCCCCCAAAAAAAAAGAAATTGGGTGAAAAGCAGCTATATCACTGCAAATTTCATCGAAAGTGACAAAGTGGTCTTGTCTTTATGATTTTGTAGCTACAGAAATAGTTTAAAATGATGGGTACGAAATTCACAACATCGGTAAGAGGAGACAATACAAAACAGAATAACCGAAACGAAATCGCTCCAATCAAGAGAGTTCAATAGCACCAAAAGATACCTTTTAGCCATGTGAAGGACCATTTTTAGAGTCCCCCGCCCCTGTTCATTGCTGAATTGCCCATGTTAGGACCCTCTGTTTGGGGCATTTTTATTTCCATTTTGTGGTTTGTGTATGGAATTACGTGCCAAGTTATAGTTTGTTTTCAGAAAAGGGCAGATTCATAATTACTTACCTCCCCACAAGGGCAACGTGAGATACAAGGTAGTTTTTTTTAAGGGGGGGGGGCATTTATTTTTATTTTTTCAGGGGCTAATTTTTTAAACCCTACCCTTTTGTATGTGTAGTATCGTGTGCCCGTTTACATTTTTTTTTTTGGGCTTTACAATCGTAAACTGCTTCAATCAGTTCCAGGACTGATTCGGATTATCTGTCAAAGTATTGAAATCTTCTGGATACCCATTTCTCACAAGTACCAAAGAAACACAACAAAATCTGTGCATGAAGCAAACATTAGAGCATGAAAGAATTTAACTAATTTTTTTAGAATTAACTTCCTCGTCGGTTCATTGCTAGAATAGTGGTGTGGTAAAAAAATGTTTAGACATACAGATGAACCATAATACTTAACTGTTAACTATAAACTTAATTATTGTAGGCAGTACAGAAATGACAGGCTTTGGAATAGAGGCTGCATTTTTTTTGTTGTGATCTTTAAGAAAATTAAAAAAAAAAAAAAATAAATAAATAAATTAAAAAAACGCTTAGAGCATAATTATCGAAAAAAAAGTGTTTTCATGTACCGATAGGGGGGGGGGGGTATTGCTATTAGTATTATATATTTTCATTGTAAAATGGACCCTGACTTGATGGCCGGTGTATTTGGAACATAAAGGCAGTAAAAACTTCATTTATGTTGCCTCATCTTCTGCCGACTTACTGATAAACTCCAAATGGGGAGCCACACCACACACACTAAGATGACTACCTTGGCCTTGGCAGGGTACACAGGTTCTTTTTGGGAGAGATCAACCCATGCCAATAAATTAGACCCATAATTTAACAACACCTGCCGCTTGACCACTGGTTGCCTGAAGCCGACCAACTTGAAAAACCTGCATCTCATTGACATTGCCCCTGCAGATGTGAGACGGGAAGTTGTCAGCCGAGCAGATATCACAAATGCTCCTAGTGATGGATGCCATCTCTTTCATGGACGTGAACCAAGCTTTTCCTTGACTTCAGTCATTGGGCCAATGACTGAAGTCAAGGAAAAGCTTCCTCAGCTATGTCGAGCCTCTAACAACATCTCAGGAAGAAATGAGACTGCAGCTGTGGATCAGATGGGTAGCAAATAGCCTCCTCCTCCTATTGACACAGGAATCCCCCCCCCTTCTGAAGTCTTCCCTCTTGGTTCAGAAGCACCTTGGGTCCAGTGGACGGCATTCAACCGCCTGAGAATGCAAATGGGTCGATCAAAAGTTGCTATGACCAGATGGTACTACAAAACCCTAACCCAATAATCAGCAAATGCGGAGAGGAGGACCATATGCTGCAGTGCAGCTTGAAAGATCTTGCAAAGAACAATAATAATGCAGTAGTGAAAGTTGAAAATGCGCACAAAAAAATCAAAAGTCCAACTCTCGAATCGTATTAGCAGTTCTCCACAACATGAATCTCATCAATGGAATAACCTGACACAAACGACGCCAACCCAATCTTTTCTCTCGCTGAACACTCGACATGCTCCACTCATCACATCAACTTTACCGTCTGCACCAGGAGGAAAATTCCTACTCTTTTTATCTTAACAAGAATTTGTCCACGTAAAAGAATGCTCATTTGCATAAGTGCACTCTCATCATCGCACAAAAATAACAAGATTCTATCTTGTAAGTGGAATGCTCTGGGTTCAATCCCCGATGGACGACACATGGCGCGATCATCACTCTTTTTCCTTGTGGACCCGCATGATGGCTGCTACAAAAGGACTGCATAAAAAGTGGGAAACTGTCACATGACCACATGCTTCAAAGACACACAAAGAAGACTGTAGTCCTGTCATTAATCTAAGTCCATCCTTAACGGTGGCACAAGAAAATTTTTTTTTTTTTCTTTTTTATGGAAATCGCTCCAGGCAAAGCATGAAGCCACTTGATGTAAGGAGGTAACAAGCATGAAAGATTATTATCGCAAAGACAGGAGATGCCTATTGACCTTAGTCTTGAAAAGACCAAGGCTATAAATAGGAGGAAAACAGTTAGCAGGAAGAGAGTTCCACGAGCATGCAGTTCTTGGAAAGAATCTACTGGAATAGGAAGCTGTATTACAATGAGGTATCAAAACAGCGGATTGATGGGGACCACTAGACCAACGAGTCAAACAAGCTGGAACAAAGGAAGCAGAGACTAGATCAGACAATTCTGAAGAACACATGTTATAGAAGAGAGTTAGACTAGCAAAATCATGCCTGTGAGGGAGAGGGTGTAGAGAAGAAGAACGGGGGGGGGGGGGACAATAAAATTACAGATACGTTTCTGCACATTATCAAGACCCCTCAAATGGGACAGAGATTCACCAGCACAAATATGATAACAATACTCCATTTGTAAAGATAGAGAATAGCCTCAGGTGTGAGAAAGTGCTTGGAGCGATAGAGAGAACTGACTTTACGAGAAGCAGAAAGAGCAATGGGTTTAATGACGAGACTACAGTAAGTAGGAAAGTGGTAGTAAAAAAAGAACTTTATTACCTGAAGAGCAGTTAAAAAGAGACAGTCTAGCTTTTTCATTATTTTAGATTTGTTCTCATGTTTGTTAGAAATGTTAGTATTATTATTATTTCTATTTTTTGTATCTGGATGGAGTGTTTATAAGAGCTTAGTTCATTGGATTTGTGTTTTTTATTGGTTTTATGAAGATTGTCTTTTCATCATGTTTAATATTTGCCAGGTTTGTACATATGCCTCTGTTTGTGAAGCTTTTAGCTGGTGAAGATGCATTTTTTTGTTGCCATTATTGTGTCAGATTAAAAATTTAGAACTTGAGATATATGAAACTATTTTGTGGTGTAACATCTAAGTGATGGCATATTTTTATTATTTAGCTTCTAATATTCTTTTATTGGATGTAAATCTGAATCAGTTGTATTAGCTCCTTTATATTCTGACTTTTTGTCACTCATTGGGAATAAATAGATAGGTGCTTCCATATTTTCTTGTGTATTTCATGCAGTTTACATTTTATACACACACACACACACACACACATGTCCTTAGTAAAAAATAACGTAGCACTCTTCGGTAGCTGATAGTGTTTATATAAACAAAGATTTCACTTTCTTGTGGCCTAATGGTTACAATCACTGTTGATCTCGGCTTCAAGTGCTTGCCTGTCTAACCACACCGAAGAGCTCTAATACAGTGAAATTGTTGTGAATGACATATCAACAGAAATTGTCCATATTATTTAATGAAATATACCTAGATGAAGGAATGCTGCCAATATATATAGCTATAAATGTATTTTCCTCCTTGTTGAACACTGTTAAGACGGTTAACTATTGTTGCCTGCTCGGCATAATAGGATTTATTTCTCACCAGTTCATATAGTTATTCAGAATGGCCTCATTGGTTAGGGTGTCGGGATTTGGAGTTAAAGGTAACTCTTGTTCAGGGGTTCGAATCGTGCGACTGGTTTGAATAATTATCTCTACACTGATGATTCCGAAAGAATGAAACGTATACATCTGTAGAGAATTAAATATTTATTATTAAATAATTATATAGCATGTATCACAAGGTAGTTGAAAAAAAAGCAAAGTGCTCTATCATAGGTTCTTCAGGAGCTAATATAAAGTGTTTTATTTAAAAACTATACATTGCAGTGTCTGTTGAGTGTACCCGGGTTTCATCGATCTGGTCATACTGGATCTGGGGTCGAATCCGGTTGGTAGGAACCAGATCGATTGATCAGCATCTTTCAACGGCCACTATTATTAGAAAATTGTGTTTTGAATAAGTGGAGTGTCCATCTATTCCTACTTTCATCCATGGTGTTTTGAACACTTCATGTGGAATTGGTATTTAACTTGTTTCGATGATTTCTGTATATTCGTCTGTTGCTGATAATGTCTTTTATTTATGCGTTCATTCCAAACCAATATATATATTCTCTGGCTATATATGTTTCAGCGCCTACGTGTTTCGTATGTATGAGCTTGCGGACTTGACTCTTCAGTTTTGTTGGAATTATTATTTTTCACCTTTTTGGTACTAGGATTGTTGCTGTTGTAATCTCATTTCTAATTGAGCTGTAACATCGAAGTGGTTGCCTCATGGTGATGCCATATTTTGATCATTTGCCCATCAATTTCTAATATTCTTTTATTAGATGTAAACTTGAATCAGTTGCATTAGCTTCTTTATATTCTAACTTTTTGTCACTCATTGGGAATGCCTTTGTGAAATGAATATGTTCTTCCACATTTATTTTGTGTATTTCCTGAATATTGTCTGAGAGATATGTTTGTAATAGCGTGTCAGCAATTCCTGCTTCTTTGCCTGCTGTGTACCATAATTTTAATTTGTTTGTTTTTTTATTATAAATAAATAAATTAACTACAAGACTTTTGTTTGCTTCATTAATACTTAGTAACATTCCGATTTTTGCATATACCATTTCTTCTCCAACTTCCGGTTCTTCAACGACTCCATTGATTCCTATTCCATGATTATTTACACATTTCAAGTGTTTTCTTAAGAATAAATGTGTAAAACTAATTAGATTTTAACTCGCAATTGTTCTAAATTTACTAATATTTAACAAAAACAACAACAGGAAAGAATATTTATCATCTATACACAATTGTTTTTATCGCATTATGTTCAGGACTCTATACTACTTTTTAACCATGATGTGTATATGGTAGTTTGCTAATTTTACCAAAGCAGTCTTCATATTTTGTTAGCAATTTGTTTAGGTCTGTTTCTATATTTGACATTCTTTATATAATATTTACTTTCTCTGTTGTATCTGCACCTGATGTTGAATTTTTTTATGCTATGTGCCACATGTGACGGACTTTATATGTAAGATTTCCTTTATTATCAGTTTTAAATTAGCAATCTATCCCACCCAAAATATTCCTTTTCTTTAAGCATTGAAAATATCCATTTCTTTCTCCCCGTTACATATCTGGGTATATCTGGGCGAGAGATGTTGGCATGACTGACCCTCCCCTCACACACACACACATGCACCGCCCTCTGGTGTTTTGCATGTGGAATTTTAAGTCCACTTTCTTAATCCCTAAAACTGGACTCATCAAGTCATAAGTTTTCTTCACACCTTTGTGCAAAAACTACACATCTATGATCCTAAACCTCTTCAAGTAGCTTGAAATTAATATCAACAGTCACATGACTCAATGCCACCACCAACACCACTAATTTATTTGTGAGAGCCAGGCTGGCCGTTTTTCCACAAACACAATTTCTTAACTGAATAAAAATCAGAGAGTGAGTATAACTTTTCTGAAACCTATTATTCCATCTATTTTCAACACCATCAACTCGGCCATACCTCACATCGTCTAAACCTAGAGTTGAAATTAACCAGTGAAAAATATATTGTTAAACATTATATTCTTGACTATTGGAGAATCTGATCTTTAATTGCAAGAAAACTTTGGTTCACTCACTTCTAAAAACCATATGATTATGGAAATCCCACAGCATATGTATATAAATGAAGATATTGCTCTTTGAACTTAAAACTCTGCCCGTGATCACCACAATCACATAATTGAACATTTCATCTTTTTCTTGTATGTAGAAATATTAATTTCTCAGCGACCAACAACCATCTCCTCCAAAAGATAAGTACCTTTTGAATCCTTTTTCATTCATAGACTCTCGTTATTCGACACCAAAACTTTTTCATGCCGACATCTGTAATTTGCTTAATTCCTGAAAACCTTATTAACTCCAAACCAGAACTTTATCCCTTTTCCCCCGCCAATATCTTTTTTATTCTACCTTGTTATTTTTTGTGCCTGTTTTGTTAATATTCCTGTTAATAAATTATATATTCTATACAGTCTTCATTGTCCTTGTTATTTCTTCAGCATGTTGTCTATTGATATTTTCTGAGACCCAAAAGAAGTTCAGGAATGGATAAGCACTTTTTAAATTTATTTATTTACTAGCAGGGCTACCCAGCATTGTCCGGGTTCATAAAAAATAGTAGAGATTAAAAAGTGTGTAACATCTTTATATTAAAACTTCTATCTTTCTACCTTTCTCTATTTCCCACATCCCTCTCCACCACCCCTCTTTCACCTCCTCCCAGCCCATTCTTCCCTATTAAAAATAATAATAATGTAAGTCATTCACCGCTCCTTTATATAATAGATAACATTAGAAATGGCTGAAAAACCGACCCCTTAACCCAACCGACGAAACGTGGTCCAGTTTATCTTCTAAAGAATAAATTTTTTTTTTAAATTTTAGATATTCTTCTTCTAGGGCAACACCAATCAAGAATATACCAACTTTGTAGGTGTTTGTTATTTAGTTTTTGACTATTAGTTGGACACACACACATACGCACACACAGAGAAAACCAAATTGTAGGGAAGTACAGATAGCAGCCCTAAAAGGAACCACATCTATTCTTAAGAGAGCCCTCGGATATAAATTTTACTCATAGGGAAATCAAGTGTTAGCCTCAAGAGTAGGCCCCTTGATCTCTTTAGATAAACTAAATTAAAATGAAAAAAAAAAAGACAACTGCCCTTTATATAATAGACTTGCCTGGGGAAAAAGTGTAACATATTTCTATTAAAACTTCTATCTCTCTCCCCCGTTTTCCCTCTCCCCACCCCTCTTTCTCCTCCGTCCAACCCATTCCTCTTTCTGGACATACACAAACTCCTTTATATAGATTCCTTGAGGAATGAGTCGGCATAAGGGAATTAACTCCCATATAAAAAAATTAGTTATTTCCCTTTTGAAATGGTTGGAAAATAAATGAAAAACACTTTTGCATCTATTCATTTAGATATATTGGCAGCATCTAGGTATATTTCAGTAAATAATATGGACAATTTTGTCTGTCGTCCACAACAGTTTCACTGTGTTAGAGCTCTGCAGTGTGGTTAGTCAGGCAAGCACTTGTAGATCGAAACTCTGCAGCGATTGTAACCATTAGGCCATGAGGAAGTGAAATTTTTGTTTATATAAACACTATCAGATACCGAAGAGAGCTAGATTCGTTTTTACTAAGTGTGTGTGTGTGAAGTTTAAACTGCGCGTGAAATAAAGCGTGGTTGTGAACACGACATCCTACTCGACTTTAATTATCGTCACTCCCCAACATTTCTTGCCGTTTGTCCACATGCCAGGTGAGAATATTGCCAACGACTTTTACGACTCAACTGGTGTAAATATGCGTTAACTGTTCGATTCGTGTTTGAATACGGTCTCAGAATATAGAAGATTGAAAAGAGAACACAGCTGCTAGGCGTAAGAATGGGTAATGTTGGCTATATTTAGTTTAATTTACTTTTATGCAAAGGGAGCAAAGAGAGACTAGACATAGATTAATAAATATTCCCAAAATTTCAGTTTCTTTGGAGTATTTTAAAGGGTTTTAGAGGACATATAATGAAAATTTAAATATTTAAGATTTGCATTGAATTTGATCCATAGTCATTAGACGCCAATTAAGCAAGATTCCCTGAATTTGAATTTCTTCAGACCCCCTTAGGCTTAAGCCTTAAATTTTAGACATTTTCTAGCATCAAAATGATGCAATGGATTTTGATCAAAATTGGAATAAGGATTCTAACCATAAGGTTTAGTATCATTATATCTTGATTTTAATCTTAGCAATGCAACATAAAAGTAGTGCAAAACTGTTCTGTTCATGGAATTTTACTCGTCCTGGGACGGGTATTCTATTTCAGTATATATTTAACAAAATTAAATGTAAACATCAGGAGCAGCCGACTTGAAGTATTAAATGTGTTGAATTTATAGAGCTTTACAGATTTTTTCTCTACAAATTTTTGTTCTCGACTTATCTACAGCTTTTATACTTCAATTTACTTCAGTTGCTGTATTGTTTATAAACCGCTTTAATACTAATGGTGCAATGAAAAACCTGAACTCAAAGCCGATTTCAAAATGGTGGAATTTCAGATATTTAAAAACATTAATTTTAATTTGTTTTTATTTTATTTTATTTTTATTTTTTATTTTTTTCTTGGCATGGTAAACAAAACTCAACATAATTTTGTTTTTAAATACATTTTAGAAGAAAAGAGAAATCAATATATTGTTAGGAAAAAAATGATAGAGAAAAATATTAAATTGAATTTAATTCAATCGATAATATTTTTTGGATTTGAAAATATGAAAAGAGGAGTTTGTGAAATAGGACATCAGTTGGCCTTTAAAATAGAAATGAGTGGAATAAAAATGAAAATAAGAAATAACACTTGGGTGATGAAGAATCCGGAGTAGAGGATCTTTTGAATTATTCCAGCTAATAGCATCAACTATTTTTATATTGTGTGCAGTTTGGAACCAAAATCAAATTCTGCGGCGAAACTAAAACTGAATTTTCTTTTTCTCTCTCTTTGATATATAACCATGACATAAGGGCATTGCGGTAATGAACATGGTGCAATGAAAAACCTGAACTCAAAGCCGATTTCAAAATGGTGGAATTTCAGATATTTAAAAACATTAATTTAAATTTTATGTTTTTATTTAAATTTTTTATTTTGTTTTTTCTTGACATTTTTCCCTTTTGCTGCTGCATTCAGATTATGATGGCTTGCAAATATAGTGTTAGTCACTTGCTGGAAATGGGAGATCGTCATTTTGTTGAGTTGGCCGTGTCTCGGTGTATCTGAGTGGGCTGGCTTGAAATAAAGGAGAAGAAAGTAAGACAACCGGGTTCAAATAAAATAAAATACAAACATCTTCACTTTAATAAAATAGACTTCATTTAACGTTTCAGTAAAAAAGGAACGTAAGCATGTATGGCAAGTTTGCTTGGCAGGCGGGCAGGCTTTGGCTAAAGACAGAATATTGAGTTGTGAAGTTCAATCTCGTTTTGCCGTTTCCTGGCAAAGAATGAGAACATGTCATCTTATCTCTATGGCATTTTATTAAGGAACTGAATTGTACCTTCCCGCCAACGAGGTGGGCAGAAACGGAAATTGGCTTAAAGTCACACATGCGCAGAAATGTTTGAATTGCCCAATGTATTTCTACGCAAGTTTTAACCTGCCTGTATTAGCCAATCGAACTACAACTAAACATTACACAAAAAAGAACATACAAAAGAAATAGATCTTCATCATGTAACTGCTACACGAAAATCACTGGGATGTATTTTTATCTTTTGATGCGAGTGAATTTCTTTGGTTGCTAAAGAAACGAATTCTTAAGATGCGCATTCTATTGCAGTTTGGTCAGATCAAACGAATGGATGAGAGTGATTGAGTTATTAGATGTAGAACAATTAAGATAGCAGGGTCAGTTGTCAGAAAACATGGGAGGAAGTGATAAGGATGGATTTGAAAGATGGAGGGATAAACACCTGGCCAGAGATAGGTTAGTTTGGAAGTCAATTTCTAAAAGCCGTCCAATGTATGCCAGAATGTAAAACTGACGTTAAACTAGAATATAATGACAGTGAAATTCATAGAAAAAGCTGAAATAAGTCGGCAATTTGATAAGGCAAAAATTTAATTCACTAATGTTTTCAACTTGAATTTTTCTGGTGAAAGAGAACTTAAAACTTTATATTAATTAAGTCCACTATATTGATGGGTGCCCCTTTTTCTTCGAGATGCGACTGTTTTTATATGCATACAGACATACAATAGCATGTGCATTAAGTTGAAAACCACCAATATTAAGCTATAAATCACCCGTCACTGAAAATAATAAGCTAACATGACAAAAAAAACTATTAATGACACAAAAGAAAGAATTATACATTTATAAAGAGAAAATATTAAATTTTGTTTACATCCAAATTTGATCAAAACAACCCATATGTGCATCATAATCACATTGACATACCGGTTCCCATGAAATCCCCAAAGTTAAGCGACATTGAGCCTGGCATGTACTAAATGGGTGACAATTTGGGAATACGAGGTGCTGCATGTGGCCTGGAGAGGACATGAAAGAGTTATGACAGAGTATCTGTATGACTCCCCGACTACGTCCTTTGACGTTATGGGATATGAATGGAACCCCAAAATAAACGACATATCACAAGTTGAAATTGAAGGGAATTTAACTATATTTACCCGTTTTCGCACTTGTTTGTGATACTTAACAATAAAATTATTTTTTGAAAAAAAATATCTAATATATGCTTCCTGTGGTCGCATATTTTTGTTAGGCTGGGAGTATTTTATAACTGTGACAGAACTACATCCAATGCGTAGTTAAAGCAAAATAAATATTAAAATATTATTGTTATAAATAAAAGTAAAGTACCTTATTTATGGATGTCAAGCGCGAACACAGACCATGCAATATTTTTATAAATAAAATAAAGTCAAACGTATTTTCTTTATATACATGTAAAAAGAAGTCAAACGTATTTCCTTTTTATAGATGTCAAACGCGAAAGAAAATAATAGGAAATTGTGAATATGCGTATGTGAGTATTAGAAAATGTGGCACTGTGTAAGTATGCGTAGGTTTACCTTGTTCTGTTAGTGCGTGTGTAGATGTGCGCGAGGTGAGGGAACTTGTATATGAATTGTGAAGTGTTTTTTGTGTTTTTTTCACCCCTCCAAAGGTGCAGGGGCGGGGTGTAGACGTTCTTAGGTGACCAGGTCACTGGTTTTATAAGCTTTGTATATTTGACATAGGCTTCCTAGATTTTGGGTTTAAAATATTGAGTTAACACGAAAAGGGGAAAGAAAGGGTGGCTATTCAAGCCATTCGCTTGATCTCACCTCGATCCACCACACTATGACACAAGGTAGCTTTAATGTGGGGGTAGGGGATCCAATGCCTTTCGACGGTCAGGGTAATTTAAAAAAAAACGTTTGTCAACCCTTCCCCGATTTTGTGAGGTGCAAAAAAGGCAGGATATAAATATGGTCAGCAGAGAGATGTGGCACTTTAATGTGGGCCAGAACAAAGCTACTTTTTTTTTTTTTTTTTAGAACAATAAACCAAATAAATAAAACCTAGTGATATAAAACTTAAAACACAGACGTGAAATGTCACACACCTTTTTCGTCTCTACACCCCCCCCCTCGCCATCCGCCCGCGTCCAACATTCGACCAATCAAACAATTGCTTTCCACCGCGTCATCGATAAATACGTATAAGTAAATGATGCTAATATTTCCTCTCCTTTTCAACTCGCCGACAACAACGTGTGTCGTATAGAAGTTGGCGGTGTAAAAACCTACCGCCGAACCAAGCTGGCCTATTTAACGCGACCAGCATCAGGGGGGTTCGACCACACCAGCTCCCCGGCCCTTTATTCGTTTAACTTAAGTAAACAAACCAGGAAAACAAACAATCTGACTAATAATAATATTAATAATAATTCAACAACATCAGCATCTCCAAAAAAGTAAGTCTTTAAAAACTCTGTGTATATATCTATATTATCAAATCTGTGTGTGTTTGTGTAATATATATATATATATATATATTTTAGTGTATATATATATAATATGTATGTGTGTTTGTGTATATATACTTGTGTGTGTATGTTTGTATATGTATATATATATACTTATGTGTGTGTTTGTGTGTATATATATACTTGTGTATGTGTGTGTTTGTGTGTGTATATATATACTTGTGTGTTTGTGTGTATATATATACTTGTGTATGTGTGTGTTTGTGTGTATATATATACTTGTGTGTATATATATACTTGTGTATGTGTGTGTTTGTGTGTGTATATATATACTTGTGTGTATGTGTGTGTTTGTATATATATATACTTATGTGTGTGTTTGTGTATATATATATATATACTTATGTGTGTTTGTTTGTGTATATATATATATATATATACACACATACTTGTGTGTGTGTATATATACATACTTGTGTGTGTGTATATATATATACTTGTGTGTGTGTTTGTATATATATATATATACTGTTGTATGTGTGTTTGTATATATATATATATATATATACTGTTGTATGGGTGTGTTTGTGTGTGTATATATATATACTGTTGTATGTATGTGTGTTTGTATATATACTTGTGTGTGTATATATATACTGTTGTATGTATGTGTGTTTGTATATATACTTGTGTGTGTATATATATACTGTTGTATGTATGTGTGTTTGTATATATACTTGTGTGTGTGTGTATATATAAGTATAAGTATACTTGTGTGTATATATACTTGTACATATATATATTTACACTTAAACGTATATTATATATGTGTGTGTGTGTGTGTATATACTAAACTACCTGTGACCTGTTGGGTCGCAACCATTGTCACTATTTGTTCCACTTTTATTTCATTCGAAAATTCATGTCCTTTGAGATATCAAGAGACGGGTAATGAAAGTGAAGATATTTTGGGGTTTTTTAACAAAAAAAAGATGAATTTTACCAAAAAATGGATTTTTCCACTGATTGAAAAAGAAAAGTCCACCAAAAATCAGAATTATCCGATCTTAATGAAATTTTCTGTATTTATCAATAAATGAAAAATTGATATAACATTTATTTTATTAAAAAAAAAAATTCTTGAACTTATAAATTTGTTTATGTCACTTTAATTCATTTACCCCCTCCTTTCTTTTCAAGGATGAAATACGTATTATTTTCCCCGAAGTTGAAACTCAATGACCACCTGTACAAAGAGATAAGACAGGTGTGATTGAAAATGAAACTGTCAAGGCGTTTATCGTTTTAATTTCCGATATATTAGTTTCATTGCTTCCTTAAAAAATTGTTTTTATTCGCATCTTTGTATGTTTCCCTACTGCCTCTTTCTCACAGAAGAGAGGTTGTTAGTCTTTCTCTACTCTATCGTTATTTTCATGGTGGGTGCTTGACTGTAAAACGTTCACAGCAAAAACACGTCTATCTGCAACCACTGTTAATTATATTCGATTTTTCCTTTGTGTACCTAAAACTAAACATAACTTCCATGGGCAAAGTTTCTTTCCAAGAACTGCCAGTAAAACAGTGCCACGGGACTACTTCCCAGCTCACTACACCATGGTCATTTTCAAGTCGAATGGTAACTTATTCTTGTTGAACTGTCCTCTTAAATAATCAAATTCAAATCCTCACGGTGTTGTCTCACCGTCTACCTGACAAGCTCTTAAACTCTTATCCTTGAATGGCCTTTTGGTGACTACATTAAAAAAAAGTATTCACTTTGTTTCGACTATGGGTATAATATTTCGTCCTTGAAATTAAGGGGTCGAGTAAAGTAATTTAAGTGGGCCCCACCCTCGAAAAAAGAAATTTTTTGTTTTTGTTTTTTTGCCCATCCCTAGATATATCTTTTAAGAAATTGTTGCTGCATAACTAAAATAATAAGTCTCTTTACTTTATTTTCGTTGTGGATATAGTAAATATCTATTTGCATACATGTTGACTATATATACGAGAACTCTATGGAAATTAGCTTAAAAGAGTCACATTTTCTCTAAAGGCTCACAGACATTAAAACTATTAAAGGGTGGTTGAATCAACATAGAGTGAGAGGAAGAGAATGATAGACAGAAACTAAGAAATGCGTCAATTAAAATGAAATTATTTTCAAACATAACTCAATCACCAAACTAAGGGATATTTTTGTATGTATTTTAGGGGAACATACGTTGATTAACAACTTAACTTTATAATCGTACTAGTAAAAAACTACCCTCACTCAGTGTCTATCTGTCGCCTTCTTTACAGAAAAAACAAAGAAACAATTTCTATTTCTCATTTGATAATTTGGTGAAAAACAACAAAAAGATGATTGTCATGCATTATTTGATATATTCCAATGTTGAGGAAATTTACTGTGTATGAGCATAGTCACATTTTCCTAATTAGGAAAGAAACAACAAAAAGGTTATGTTTTTTTCGATATTCAAAGTCAGGGGATTTAATTTTGTATAAGCATAAAAAGGAAAATGAATTCTCCATTAAAAACTGGTTATATAATGAAATGAATAAACGAAAATGTGAAACGTCGATTGGTCAAATAAAACAGTTATATATTCCTGATTAATTTAAAATGGTTACTTTGTGTTTTTCGTCTTTGTTATTAACTAGCAGGGCCCGTGTCACGGCGTTGCCCAGGGATAATATAAAATAATATATAAGTAGAGTATAAATTCTGAAAAAAAAAAAATCAGAAAGAAACCCATTTCACTGTAAGTAATTTAGGTGACTAAAATAGGATGTATCCATATTTGGTATTGGCCGGGGAAAATATAAAATGATGTAATTTAATAAAAAGAAATGTCAGAGTATCATTTTAAAAAAAGACTCATAAAAGAGTCCATTTCACTGTAAGTAATTTAGGTGATTAAAATAGGATTTGTTAAAAAGTATTTATTACTTTAAATCAAACAAAATAGATTTCTCTACGTTTTAGGTGACTGTGCCCCCCCCCCCTTTATAGTTTTAAGTAGGAGCAAACATGTTAAATCCTATTTTAATCACCTGAATTACAGTGAAATGGGGTCGGCTTTCAAGAGCACAAATAAGCAAATATCAATCCACTTCTTAAAATCTGTTTTAAAACACAACAAAAACGAATCAATAACAGCGCACGGTAACGTCAGATAGCGGGTCATCTTTTTCCTTACCAAGGGCTAAAATAATATCGGGTGATCTAACGTTTTTCAGGGCAGGAATTTGGTACCGATCAAATACACGAGCATCAAAGAAGTTAATAAAACAACCAACGTGTGACGTATGTTAGTTAATGAAAACACATTAAGAAACAGATTATTTTTAGAAAGAAGTATGCATGTTCTTACCAGTGCAGGTTGAAAAAAAACGTCCGAAGGTTTTAACGTATTGTAATATGTGATCTATTTGCGATGATAAAAATATTTAATAGTTGACTTGTAGGGAAAAGGAATGTATGTTTTTAGTGTTTAAAAAGCAGCAAAGTGTAGTATGTGCTCTTAAAAGAAGTATAAATTCGTAATAATTTACATATGCGAAAAGCTGCTTGATAATTCCGCTCTATTCTGGTATGTGGAATAGCATACAAAATGGTCAACGCAATTTAGTGTGTAAATCTAAATAAATAATTCTCCGGTGAATGTGAGGGACGTGGGAGTAGATAATTGTAGGAGAGTGAACATCTCTGCCCTCTTATTTGTAGAATACGTAGTTGGGAGAAGCAGCTATTCCGGAATAAATGTAAGAAATTATGAAAGAATACAAAATGTACTCATATTTTCTGGAAACACGAATTGGAAAGTGCTTTAAATTGTTAGTGGAACAGATTATCATATGAAGCTTTTTGTTCAAAATCTATTATAGCCAAAGTGGCAGGGGAAATATCAACTTATATAGAAGACAGAAAAATAAAAAACTTAATGAAGATTTTAAAATATGAATCTATTTTTGTAATTTAGAAAGAGGAAGGGGAGGCTTTTCTTTTTTCCTTTTCATGGCAAATGTAATGGTTGTTATCACCACCATCGAATTTCAAAATAATCTAACCAGAAGTTATTTTGAATGTTCAACCTTTTTCATTAAATCGCTTTAATTAATATTATTACTGATGATGATGATAATAATATTAATAACAACAAAACTATTGAATAAAATTACAAATGAATCATACAAAATATTAATTTATTAGAAACTGTTTGTAAAATAAGTATGCAAATGAAGCATATAGATGGCTGTATTTTGGGAGTTTTCCGATCAGTATATATAAGTTATTTGAAAATATTTGTTGTATCATTCAATTAAATGAACCTACAGTGTTTTTATATAAATGTAGTTCGCATAAATGGAAAAAACTTTCGCATTTATTCCTTTAGATGGTATTATATGGATCAAATGCAAAACTGATATATTTGAATTTTCAAGTGGGAGGTAGTGTCCATATTATACAGCTTAAAAACACATCAAAATGCTTCAAAGAAATTTGGAGAATATTTACTATTGTTAAAATTTCAGAAAAATCATGTATCTAAATTTTTCACAAAGGGTTTCCACCCCCTTTTTTACCCCTTTTGTATAAAATTAAATACATCCCACATTGAAACCCTTCACGCCTAGCAGCTGTGTTCCAAAATTCATAATGATCAGTTTATTAGTTTAGGAGTGAATCCTCTACATGGAAATATATATTCAGATGCCTCCGATTTTTGTGAAATTTTAACAATATGTATTAGACATTAATTAATAAATATTCCCCAAATTTCAATTTATTTGGAATATTTTAAAGGTTTCAGACTCACATTATACATCCATCTATTATTCTCATATCATTTCTCTCCATGCAACGCATGTCCTCAACTCTCACTGGCCAAGTTTCATTTCCATACATCATCACACTGTGTACATATGCCTGATAGACTCTTACCTTGGTCGACAGTGATAATGCTCTGCTGGTTAGGAATGGCAGAAGATCTCTGAACTTACTCCATTAACTCATAACTTTTGTACTAGTACCTGCTCCACTCTGTGCCCCAATGATATCACCAACTTCTCAATAGCTTTGCTATCCAGATATACTTTCTCCATATCTGAGTTCTTATCCATCTCCATTGTTTTAAACTTCTTGCATATAAACTGGTTATCCTCTCTCGACCTACTAGTAATTACGCTGCACTTGTGTACCCAATGCTTACAAGTACCACAAAAAATTGAGTTTTTCCCTTTCCACAAATTGAGCAGGGGACCTTTTCTCTTTTGGGGAGCTTTCCAACACTACAACCACTAATCATCACTTTGGTCTTCACGCTCAAACCTTTACTTTCCATCGCATTCTTCCCAGTCTTTAAGTAAGCCATCCATTATTTCACATTATCAGCATAGAACATCTCTTCCGGACAATCTGTACGAAATATAGGTTCACGTAATAAAATAACATTCATTCTTTTATTTAGAAATCTTCTTCTCTTACAGTTTTTTAACAGTAAAAATAATGTATTTATCAAATTAGTATTTAAAAAAATATTTACACATGAAAAAGAATTTCAAAAACTACCTGGCAAATATACCCGGTGAACCAAGTACAAGAAAGATACAAACAATAGCGCTTAAAGGGATGGTTAGAATCTTAAAAAGATTTCTCGGTTAGAGTGTCTAGAAATAGCAAGTGAATGTCTGACATCTGACAGGATGCTCCATCCCCAGCCAAAAACAAGAAGATAAGAACATTTTTAAAAAAATGATAAATATCGAATTAACTCATTAATTCTATACATTTTTGATGTGGCTTTTGTTTGTACACATACATGCAGAAAACAAAGTTTTCTTTGAAATAACATTTATTCATTCGGCTATTAAGAAAGCGTTAGTAATTTCACCAGTGTCTCTGTAAAATATGTCACCTCTTAAATTTTAAAAGCTTTTTCCTTATTGTAGTTACAAAAATAATTCTGATACATAATTATCATGCGTTCCATATATATTTTTAATTTGTCTTTCGTTAAAACATGTACATGACACATGAAAAAGTTCTCTTAAAAAATAACATCCGTTCTATTAAAATGACCGGATTTGACATTAAATAGTCTGAAAATATGCCATAAAAACAACAAAACGAAACACTATGAGTAAATATTTGAAGATATAGCGAACTTGAAGCATAAAAACTTTTACCAAAATGACCGGATTTGGACTTAACCTGAAAAGGGTTGATATGCTGTTAAAGGAAACAACCTAATCTAAGCTCACCTTCATTAAAACACATACACAAAACAAAATTAGGGTTCTCTTAAAAATAAAATTTCTCGAACAAAATGTAAACAGAGAATGTTTGTATTTTGTTCCGGGATCCGGATGATATAGTTCTGTTTTTATTGTAAACTACCTGGACTTTCTGTTTACGATACTCATTTTTTGAAACAATTGTAAATTTGATGTCTTTCTTTGGGTAAATTATTATAAAATCATATAATGTTTGAAATATATATATATAAAATACTAAAATAAATTAATTCCTTGAACATTAGAATTTTGCACCATTTTCATGTCCCTTACAAAGATTAAATTCAAGATATAATAAAACTAAAGCTTGTATCAAGAATCCTTATTCCAATTTTGATCAAAATCCATAACATCATTTTGATTCTAGAAAATGTCTAAAAGGGGTCTTAAGAAATTGAAAGAGTAGAAAGTGGACGTTGCGTTTACTTTCGGCAACCTCGTAACTCTCGTTCCCTTATTTTGTCCTTTAGTCCTTACATTCCATGAACCATGTTTCTGATAAAGGGGGAAGAATTGCTGTTTTCTGGGTCGGAATCTATCCATCTAACACTTATCGTTGGCTAGTTTTTGATCTTGAAGTAGTATATTTTTTTTAGCTCCTTACATCAATTGGCTTCATGCCTTGTCTGGAGCGATTTCCATAAAAAAAAAGAATTCAGGGAATCTTGCTGAACTGGTGTGTAATGTTATGGATCAAATCTGAAATATTGTAATTTTCAAATGGGTAGTTTTACCCATGTTATGCACCCTAAAAACTCATTAAAATACTCCAATTGATGGCTAATACCTATTGTTTAAATAAAACAAATATCGGAAGTATTTGAATTTATATGAAAGGCTTTCACCCTCTCTTTATCCCCTTTGCATAAAACTAAATTACACTAAATATAGCCCACATTATCCATCCTTATGCCTAAACAGCTGTGTTCCAAAATTCATAATTATCGGTTAATTAATTTAAGAGTGAATCCTGTACATACAAATGCATAAACATATACACTCACCTTACTTTATATTAGAATCAGTTCACCATTCAAAGTTAGATCTAAATAGCAATGTAACTGACAAATCGATTCTTGATTTCGACAATAACCCTTTTTCCTTTTTTTTTCTTCCACTATATTTTTTGCCTGAATATGATTTCGTTTGCTGAAGTTTCTTTTTGATAATATTTAGGCCGGCTGGGATTATGAATAAAATGGTGACATTACTCACCTAATCAGCTTATAAAAAAAAAGTTTCTGCATTTCGATATCTTACATGTGTTTACATTATAATTATTAAAATATTTATTTCTTAACAATACTTTCATTTCATACAAAACCCCCACAATAGCCATACATAAAATTCTTTTTTATCACATTTAAACAAACAAAAAGAACAAATGTGCACACATGTGATTCCTTAAATTAGGAGACATCTTTCCTTAATGGTCGCTTATGCACTTTATCAAAATAAGGGTTTAAAGGAAGATAACTCTTAATTAGTTTATAATTGGTTATTCTGTTCCTTTGTAAAAATTCATAAGATTTTTTAAAGAGAGAGAAAGATAGACAGCTATGAGAAATACGTACAAACCGAATTTTCCACTCGATAAAAAGAAAGAAAAAAAAAGACAGTCAAATACATTGATCGGTTGATATTTTAAAACAATTAAAAAAATTTAAACTTGCCACGGTGCCCAATTCATTTTTATTGCTGCACTTAGAGACAAAGGTAGTGAGTTCGATCCTAGACAAGGCCGTATTTATTTTTTTCAAAATTTTAAATCATTCATTTCAGATTATTAAGCAAGTTTTTATTTTAATTTACTTTTTCTATATTCTACTTAGTTTTGGACCCGCTGTTGACGCACCTAAAATCAGGTTCTTAGCCTCTTATCTAATATATAAAATTAAGTTTGTCAGACTTTCAATGTTAGAGTTAGCAATGCAGCTGACGAATCGATACATGATTTTGACTAGCCATTTTTTCTTTCACAAAAGAACACAAATATAATTTAGTTTGGTTCAGTTTCTTTCTGATAATAGACCGGCTAGACATATTGATACAATGATAACATTTTTCCTTGATCCCCTAAATAATTTGAACCGTTAATAATAATTAAAAAAAAAGTTTTTGTCATTTTGCTATCTTCGGCTTTCAATGTATTTACATGATGATTGACATTATTCTTTCTTATTTTCGTTTCATACAAGAATTTGTATAAAATTGTTTTATAACATTTACATATAAATAATCTGGACACGTTTAATTCTGAAAATTGGGCTTAAGCACTTAATAAAGGTGTAAGGTAGAAAACTCTGAATGTTTGCACTTGTTTAATTAGTTTTTTACAAATACATAAGATTTTTGAGAGCGAGTGATATTGTCTATGACTTTAGTTTTCACTCGATAGAAAGAAAAAAGAAGCCGCACAAATTTAAAAACCTTTTGAAATATTTATTCGTTTACACTTGCTTAATTCGTTAGCTTTGTACAAATACGTAGCAGTTTTAAGAGAGAGAGAGAGAGAGAGAGAGAAATCTATAGTTTACGACCTAATTCTCCACTCAATAAAAAAAGAAGCCACACAAATAACAGGATCAGTTGATGTTTTAAAATGCAATATTTCAAGGTTATGGGTTCGATTCTCAGCCGTATTTACTTTTTTCTCTTATTTCATCCAAAATCCTGTTAAGACTCACCTCGTGTCTTTCAATCATAGGCATGTCTCTTTTCTTCCTGAGATTCTCATGGATGGCTCTGCTCTTGAGGAGAAATGGACTCTGAAACTTCTTGGTCTCTCTCGTCAAATCTTTCTTGGAGTTCATACATTAGATCCATTGCTCTTTCTGTTTCTCATAAAGTCGGATCTCTCTATCATTCCAAACACTTTCTCACACTTGAGGCTATTCTTTATATCTACAAATCTACTATCAGACCATGTATGGAGTACTAAGCTTAATGTCGCTAAACTTCGGTGATCTAATGGGAACCGGTGTGTCAACATGAATATGCCGTATATACTATACTACTAGTAGGTATCACAAACCGGCCAAGTTAATGTGCAAAAATGGGTACACACAGTGAAATCACCTTCAATTAAAATTTTGATGTAAACAAAATTTAATATTTTTGTGTCATTAATAGTTTTTTTCCAGGTTACTTCAAGTTATGTTACTATTTTCAGTAACGGGTGATTTATTTTTTAATGTTGGTGTTTTTCAACTTAATGCAGACAATACTGTGTGTCTATGCATATAAAAGCTGTCCCAACTTAAAGAAAATGTGCCACTCATCAATATGGTAGAGTTTAAATTGTTGTTCACAGAAAAAAATCCAAGTTGAAAACTAGTGAATTAAATGTTTTCCCTATTATCACATTGTGTTTCCGTCTGTTTTTACATGGTTAAAATCTGAGGGTTTTTTTTTTTTGTGGATTTACTATTAAAAGAAAAATCTAGCTTGATCTTTAATGTGCTATAAATCAAACTAGGAAAATTCGATGTATTAGCTGTTGAAATTAATCTTATATAAACAGTTAAAGTTGTGCTTCCGTGTCATTTTTCTACGTTTTCTTTGAGAGGCAATGGGATTTTGCTCAATGTCTGGTTTCATATAATAGTTATTGTTATCATTATGATTAATTTTCATTTACCACGGAATAACATTACATTTGTAAGGATTTTTTACTTGTTCAAAGCTGAATTTTTAGTTATACACTGAAAATTGGCGTCTGTGAGAGAGAGGGTGCAAAGAAGAGAAAGGGTGGGGGCTAATTAAATTACAGATATGCTTCTGAACCTTATCAAAACCCTCAAATAGATTCACCAGCCCAAATATGACAACAGTATCAATACATGCATGGCAGTCCTGACCGCAGATCTCCACTTTTGTCGATCCTGAAGGTCAGTGTTTAAGAGCCTCCAGTCTCTGTGGTTTCTCTTTGTCAGCTCCCTCCAAGACAACTTTGGCTGGCCAACTCCGTGTCTACCAAAAACTTGTAGGTTTAGTGCACAGTTGATTGCACTGCTGGATCTGTCCACATGGCTATACCAGCGGAGTCTTCTCTCTCAAGATGGGATCGAGGTCTGCAAGACCAAGCTTCCTCAGCAACTCACTTATCCACACAGTGGAAGTATCTTTACCTTCAACAAATAAGACTGTAGCAAGAAAGATTGGGGGGGGGGGGTACATTTGTAAAAAGAAGTTAATTTCAATAAGTCCCTATTTACTTGCCTCAACACAAGAGCAAAGTTTCTTTTGTTTTCTTAGATGTTGCAGGATGACGTCATAATGAACATGGTGTTGTCTTGGATGATAGCTAGGGAGATGCGCTGGAACATCCAAACACTTGTGCATCTTGTTCCTACCATAAACCTGTATGCATGCGTGCGTTCACTGCATTGGACGTAATCGTCCCTCACGTTATGCTGGTCAAAGGTTGTTGTTCGATTTAGTCAGTGCTTCAACAAAGAATTCCTATTCCAAGTAGAATCACAATTCCAGTTTATAAACAAGTAACTGGTTTATTTGCTGGATGTTACAAACAATACATGTGTTCTTCGGTTGAATGACAGACTTGCAAAATGAGATCCTGCCTGACCCCCCCAAAAAAACACCACAAATCCTTTAGCTAATAAACCCAGATGAGCCCAGGCACCCCAGCTTCAACTGCCTCTTAGGAAACTTCCTGTCATTCCCAGTGGGGCAGGTCTCACCCCTCCCATCCCTTGGAGCCATTTGTCCCTGATCGGAAATCCTGGACTCCAGTCTTTCTCGATGGTCATCACCAGACCACCCAGGCACTGGCTACTTGAGATATACATTAGAGATAACTACCAGACAGTCTACTCCGGGAGGCTGAATCATGGACACGATCCAGGGGCATTACTTTGTGGTCTCAGCATGATTCTGTTTTTTTTAGATACTTATTTCATTTCAAGGGGAAATAATATTCTGGGTGGTCCGATATAAAATAAAATCTCTCTGTACCCCCCTTCTTCCTTTGGCTGAGCATCTAACACATGCAATGTCTGCCATTCGCATGCACCACTAAAAAAATGCAGCCTACTGCACTTTTTACACTACAAGTGGCAATCATTTGTCCAATGTCTTGTATAAATCGAGAAGTGTAGTGATTGAGGGAGGACCCCTGACGCTTTGACTGAGTAAAAAGGCTAAACAAATGAAAGGTCAGTTAGTATTCATTGTTTTTAAATTTAATTATATTAAATTAGCAGATCTACCCAGCATTGCCCGGGGCCATGAAAACCAAAATAGAAGTGGTTAAAAAGTGTGTAACATCTTTATATTAAAACTACCTCTCTCAAACCGTCTCTCTATATTTCTCTCTTCCCCCTTCCTCGTTTTATCCACATCCCCCCCCCCTCTTTCACCTCTGCCCAGCCCATTCCTCTCTCTTGTTTTAATATATTGAAAATAATAATGTAAGTCATTTACCTCTCTTTTATATAATAGATAACATTGGAAATGGCTAAAAAAATACGACCTGGGCCTGGTATCCCCCCCCCCCCCTTCAAATAATGAATTTTTTATTTAAATGTTAAGATATTATTCATCCAGGGCAACGCCGATAAAGAATATAGCAACTTTGTGGGTGTTTTTTTTTTTGTAGTTTTTTACTTTTAGCTGAACATACACACAGTTTAAATTACCTACTAGACACCATTCTTGAATAGTTTTGGGGGATGGGAGAGGTCGATGGTCATCCAATTTCATCAAAAACTTTTGGGTTTACCCTACACTAGACACTCACCAAAATACCACATTTACTATGTGGCTTGATCTTACTTAGAAATATTCAAAAAAGAAAGTTTAATAAGTTTAATAATGTTACTATAAATTAAATCAAAGAAATTTGGGTATTGTTAGATTTAGTAAAATTCTGTTTAAGATATTACATTAAACATACAAACAAAATGTGGAGGATTTTTAAATGCGTGTGTGTCAGTGTAGATATGGATAAATGTGTGTAGTTAAAAATATGTGTATAGGTATGAGAGGATGAGCCAAGCCCTGAGAGGAAGGCTCCTCCCTCGCATGTGAATGTTTACCATGTTTTGGGAGATGTTATCAAATTGTTTATTTAGTTCTGGAGATCCTGCCATTAGGCAGGTTCGATAAATTATTATATTTAACTAGATTTCATGACATAAATTTCCTGGGAGCTCATAAAATTTCCTGAGGACCCATTAAAATCAAATCTGTGGGCGCCAGGACTCACTGAATTAAAAAGCTATCAACATCATTGTATATATTGCTGCTATAATGGAATAATAAAAACATTTAAAAAATGCTTGAAAAATCAATTTGAATATTGAATTTTATTAAAATGTTCTTGAAATTACAAATGAACTTTTAATAATCTGACAAATAATTTCATGTGTTACTTTTAAATTAAAAGGTAAAGTTTCTATAAAATATATCAATGTTTTTAATGTTTTTAATATTGGAAATTTATTTCCTACAGTATAAAGTATGTTATGTATCAAGCTGTTTTTTTTTTGCTGTTGATACTATTGCTTGCATCGATAATATTTAGCCAACAGGGCTGGAAATAAGCATGATGGATGTCAGGTTGGACAACCATTGACTAACGAGCCATACGTCCAGAGAAAGCCGAAATTGTACAACTAACTCACCCTCAAGCCGATATAACCTTCGACCTTTGGATATGCCTTGCAGACCCATGACACAACGGATAAAAGTGCTAAGTGATAATCAGTTCTAAGTAACAGTCTTCTGGAGATTAAAAGTTCAATCCTCAATACAGCGATATTAAGAATACAATTACAAATTACTAGCCGGTCATAGCTAACAGAATGAGCTCATAGGTACTTGGTTTTCTTATAAAAATTTTACTTTTCAAAATCAGCATATTCTAATCTTTCAAGTTTATCTGTTTTTCTGCCAATAAAAATGTATTTCCTGCCTATTCTATTTCGCTTTGATCTTCACCATGTTTCTAACCAGAAAGAAATGGGGGGGGGGGGGGGGAAGAAACATCAAAGAAAAACCATTTTAATTTAAAAAATAATTTTTTTATTTTCTTTTTCACTTAGTAAAAAAGTTTTACATAAGGAAAAATGTTATTTCTTTCACACATTTTAAAATTGGCTATGGAATTCCTGTTGAATAATTTGCTGATGTTCAGATTGAGGTTGAAAATTGCCAATTCAAAAAACAAAACTTTGTGTCATAATTCTTAAAGCATAATTTAGTTTGTTTTGAATTTAAGTTTAAAAAAATTGTTTCTGTTGATTCAAGTAATTCAGGCTGATTTAAAAATTTGGGGGCAATTTAAAAAAAAAATTGTCTGGGCTCTGCAGTTTATTCAGAAACTTTTATCGGGATCCCATTGGATTTTCGGAGGAGGGGGGCATTCAAATCACCATCTGTGTGACCAAAGTACTTACTACACTTTATTGATTTATTATTTTTACTTTATTCACTCTAAACAAGGCATATTTCCACTGAGACATAAGGGGCTACAGTGATTATGGGCTAGATTTATAGGAGGCATCCTAAGTGGGGAGTTGTGCAACGAGATGTTTGTTCCATTTTCATCATTATTTTTAGATAAAGTGGGTTGGACAAAGTGGGTGTTTGTTGGATATCAAAAAACAAAGTTCACATAAAGACTTGGCTAATAGTCTACTTATCTATGGAGTTGTGGCCTCTGGAAAACCCACCGGAGATAAGTGCAGGGTCCCTTTCCATGCGCGACATGATATTACAGTTATCCTGATATTTTACAACTGTTGATAGAACAGCCGCTGGTAACAGTATCTAAGAGTTAAGACTTAAGAGTTAAGAAACAGCAGTCAGGCAAGCTGTCAAACCTATACTCTCAACTTGTCAGAACAAGAGTGGCCCAGACTAGTCATGTGAAACTAAGTGACAAACAAGTGTCCCCAAGTTGCCTAGATAAAGAGAAAGAGAGATTGTGGAATGATGTTGATTATCCTACGGGATGGCACAGTGGCTTAGTTGGTATTGACGCGGACTGAGAACCTGAGTGTGCCAGGTTCAAATCCAAGTCATTCCACTGAAAAACGCTTCCATCAAACCCACGTGACACTTGCGTCTAATCTCCTGGATGGGGGGGAAAAATAGAAATCATTAACACTTGTCCACGGCCTAGTCAGGAAACAAAGCCAAGGAGTATGTGTCGTAAAAGTGTCCCTATGATGATACCTCTGTGCCTGACTAATAGACAAAGGAGTGCAAGCAGAGCGATAGGCAGAGCCTATCTACTCCTTAAGCAATCGTAGGTTTGCAATCCGGATATTTTTTGCTTGAGTAACCCACTAACATCACTGATAGTGGATTAATAATATAATGGACATGACATGAAATATCCTGCAAAAAAAAAAAATAAAGTAATAGACGGAAAGAGGAAAGTTCCGCTGCTCAGTTTGTGGAAAGAAAGTTTGGAGCGATTCAATTTTTCGTAGTACTTGTAAGCATTGAGTACACAAGAAGTGCAGTGATATTACTGGTAGGTTGAGAGATAATAACCAGTTTGTGTGCAAGAAATGTAAAACAATGGAGATGGAGATGTGGAGAAAGTATATTCAAATGATTAAGCTTTTGAAGTTGTTCTGATATCGTTGGAGCACAGTGACAAGTTGGTGCCAATGTGATTGCAAGAGTAAGTTCAAGGAACGTCTGCCATTAATAACCAGCTGAGCATTACCACTGTTGATGAAGGGAAGAGTCTATTACGCATGTGTACGCTTATGTTGTTATGATATATGAAAGTGAAACTAAGACAAGCTTAGATCTGATGACCTCATCAACATATTTTGGTTAACATCCATTTTACATGCTTGCATGTGTTGGACGGTTTGTAGAAATTGACTTCCAAACTAACATATCTCTGTCCAAGTCTTTAATAATCTCTATTTCACCCGAGCCCATCCTTATCATTTCCTCCCATGTTTTTCTTAGCCTTCTCCTGTGAATTGACCCTGTTACCTCAATTGTTCTACATCTCCTAACCCAAGAACTGTCATCCATTCTTTTAACACGGCTATACCATCGAAGTCTCATGTTCTGCACACATCTCCCTATACTGTCAAGATTTAATCTATCTCTGAGGTCATCAGATCTAAACCTGACTTTAAGACTCGCATTACACATCCATTGTATCATTCTCATATCATTTCTCTCCATGCAACGCATGTCCTCAAGCCTCACTGAGATTTCCTTTCCATACATCATCACACTGCGTACACATGCCTGATAAATTCTTCCTCAAACTCTTCCTGGATAATATGGGGAGATGTGTGCAGAACAGGAGATTTTGATAGTATGGATGAGTGATTGGGTTTGTTGAAGTAACATTTCTCTTCAACCTAATATCACATGGGAGGAAATGGTAATGATAAATTTGTGAAAGAGGGATAAAAAAAGACCTGGCCAGTTAGTTATGAAGTCAATTTCTAAAAGCCATGCAGCATGTAAAACAGACGTTAAACCGAATATGATGATGATGATGAATAGAACATATGGCATAATCACGTTGACCACACCCATTCCTGTTAGATCACCAAAATTAAGCGACGTTGAGCCTGGTCAGTATTAAAATGGGTGACCCATTTAGGAATACCAGGTGCTGTATGTGTTGTTTCCTGTCGTCCTGGACTTCTTGCACCGGAATCGAGCAGTGCCGATCCAGAAGAGGTATGGTTGGGATTGTGCAACCCTTGTTTCACAATTATGCATGCTGCCACCCTTACAGGGGGTGTCCATTGTCTCTCAGGACTGAACAGAGGCCATCATGATGAATAGACATAATGCCATTGATCTTGAAAACCATTTTTTTTCCTCCCACAACATTCAACCCAACCCTGACTTAATAAAATGATTTGCATTTCAAAAACCAAATTTTCTCTTCCGTAGCACAGCTGGATCGTGTTATCTATTTGTTTTGTATTTTTCTGAATTAGAACGTAACAGCAGAGAAAAACGCTGAACAAAATGTTTACAAAACATCCATTACTAATTTTTAATTACTCGTTTTTCCAATTAGGTAACGAACAAACGTTTGCATGTCTGTACAATATTTAATTAACGTGTCTGATTACTTCAGTAATGACGTCTGTTCATTCTGAAAATCAACAGGCTTACAAGTGTTTCATTGAGCTAAACCCCCACAAACGTCATTCAAGAGAAAGGAATATCATTCTCACAAGAGTAAAAAATGGTAGACTTAAATTAACATACTAATTTTTCAAACATCCGGTTTTAATAAATAATTGGCCGGTTTTGTGTACTTTTAAATAAATTGCCTTATCTTTATACGCAACAGCTTAGTGTATAAGTTTTATGAGAAAGCTGTTAAAAAAATAACATTTATTACACAAATTATATAGGATTGATATGGATTGATATTGATAATTGTAGATTCTAATTAGCACGGATAAAGATCGTATCCCACAGTGCAATACGAAAAAAGGTGGGCATAACAAAGGGTGTAACTCTGCTTAAGGTTCACAAACAGTTATGTCCCCTTATCGATTAGGTTTTTCTTAACACATAGTAATAAGTATTTGGTAGCAGCTCATTGCAGGCATAGTGGGAGTTTTTTTTTTTAAAGACTTGGAAGTAAGAGTAATTCACAATTCTTGATATATGGGGGAAAATGCGATAGCAGCAAGAGTTGAGAGTAACAAAAGAAACAATTTCTCTTCACCCTAATATTGCATTGTCATAACCAAACTTCTTACATATATTATCCACAGATATTACTTCTGCCATTACTAACCAGCAGAACGTTACCACTGTTGCCCAAGACATGTGTACACAGTGTGATTATGTATGGAAGTGAAACGTGGCCAGTGAGGGTTGAGGATATGGATTGCATAGAGAGAAATGATATGAGAATGGATGTGTAATGTGAGTCTTAAAGACAGGCTTAAATCTGATGACCTCAGAGGAAGGTTAAATCTGGACAGTATAGAGAGGCATGCCCAGAACAGAAGACTTCGGTGGATAATAAATGAATGAGAATTCTTGGGTTAGTAAATGTAGAAAATTTAAGGTAGCCGGTTCAGTTCACAAGGGAAGCCAAAGGAAAACATGGGAGGAAGTGATAAAATGGACCTGAGGGATAAATAAAGACCTGGCTAGAGATAGGTTAGTTTGGAAGTCAATTTCTTAAAGCTGTCCAATGCATGTCAGTATGTAAAATGGACTTTGAACTGAATATGATGACACATGTTTCGTCTTTTGAAGACTCCTCAGCATGGCTTTGCACAGCTAACACATTGACCTTGAAATGCAAACTTTGGACCTTATAAATATCTTCTGTATTTCTTCCTGAAGAAAAACGTGTTTGAAATATTAAATTAAAAATTAATACAAAAACAACATCGTTTTCATGCTTCAAACACCACCAATCATTCTCGAAATACATCTCTAAAAGCATACATGGAATACCAAACAAATCTCTATATATAATTAGTTTTTATAAATAAATGTTTCATGTTCACTAACACTCATCAGTGTGGCTTATATAACTGTACCGCCAGTCGAACAATTTGAACCCTGGACCCAAGTAACTGCAATCCAATATTCTTAACCATTCTGTCACCGTGACAGTCATATTTAAATGTGAGATAAATAAACCATATATTTTATTTAAGTAAGTCTCAGAAAGTGTTTGATCTGCCAATTCTCAATATTGCTTAATTATAAAATTTCCATCTCTCTCTCTCAAAGTGCTCGACTTGAACAGAGCTGTAATAATAAATTGACCGATGCTATACAAGGTGTTGCAGCAAAATCTGACACTTGACAAAACGAAAACAGCAATAAAAACAAAGTTGTATATGCAGAGACCCGACAGTTTATTTAGCAGCAGGTAGATTTGCATACTACATTATTTTTCAATGTAACCGCCGCTGACAGAGATGACCATCTCAAGGTGGGTGTGAAATGAGTCACACACTTTGATGACCATGTCCTTGTCTATATCGGCAAACATGATGTCAGCCTTCAGAGAGTTGTGGGTGATCTTGTTTGTCTTGGCTTCGATCACGCTCAAGAAGAAATAGTCAAGGAGGTTGCGATCGGGTGAGGAGGGTAGTCACAAGTCCAGCGACCAGTGAGGAGGAACATTGTCAAGCAGGCATGCCTGGGTCGTCTTGGCCTTGTGTGCAGGAACGGAGTTCTGTTGGAAGACATAGGGGTGTCCGGCGTGGCGATCTCGTCCACTCGGAGCGTGACACATTTCTCAGCACCTCCTGGTATTTCGTTTACTTTTTGTCAAGTTTCGAATTTTGCTGCAACACCCTTATTTATATAAAATTATGTATGTTGAACTTTTAAAGACAAACCTAAACAGCAATCTAACATCGATCTGAGATTCAGACCAACTTATTGTTTCGTTTTTTTTTTCTTTTCTTTTTTAAATACTTATTCAGCTAAGAATACTGTTAGAGTGGAAACATTTTCCCTTACTCACCTACACATAAGTGTGAGCTTACATCCTTATTAAAAATAAAGTTTTGACATTTCCTTATCTTTTTCTACTGTTGTTGCGATGTCAATATTTTCAAATCAAAGAGAAACCAAATAATAGCAAACTTATAAGTAAACTTTGCCTATTCTTTAGCAAAAATGGTCGCAACAGATTCAAATGAGCCATGGATGGTAAATCTATTGTTCAATTAATTTTGTTTTAATCTCAATATAAATATTGGATGTAAATAACTTTCAAAATATTCAATCCGTATTTATATAAAGTTAGGTATGTATATATGTTCATATATTTCTATGTATAGGTTTTACTCCTCAACTAATTAACCAATAATTATGAATTTTGGAACACAGCTGCTAGACAGAAGGGTGATTAATGTGGGCTATATTAAGTTTAATTTAGTTTTATGCAAATGGGGCAAAGAGAGTGAAAAATTCAGATACTTTCGATTTTTGTGAAATTTTAACAATAGGTATTAAACATCAATTAATAAATATTCCCCAAATTTTAGTTTCTTTTAAAGAGTTTTAGGGGGCATAATATTGGCACAATCTTCTATTTGAAAATTCAAATATTTCAGATTTGTATTAAATTTGATCCAGTCATTAGACACCAATTAAACAAGATTCCCCGAATTTCAATTTCTTAAGACCCCTTAAACTTGAGAGTTGAATTTTATACATTTTCTAGAATCAAAATCATGAGTTTTGATGAAAATTGGAGTACGGATTCTAGGCATGAAGTTTAGTAGCATTGCATCTTGACTTTAATCTTAATAAGGAGACATAAAAGTGGTTTCAAACTGTTCTCTTCTGGGGGTATTCTTCTCATCTTTTTATACATGAGGATGTTTCATATTTATGTTTAGGACTAAAATATAATTTATGTTAATTCCTATTTCATGCACCTAAGTTATGAATTGGGTTTTGGCTTAGTTAAATAATAAATAATTGTTTTTCTTTCGTTCCTTTTGAATCATCAGTATGTGTATGGGGGGGGGGGTAGTCTTCCAACCGACTCATCATCATATATTCAAAAATATATTTAGCTGACAAGAATTTTTAACGGTAAGTAAGCCATCGTGGAATTTCCACAAGTCCCGCTAGTAGTAGTAGTAGTAGTAAGGATTATTAAGAAAGTCAATATAATAGTATATTTATTAAAAAAGAAGAATTTGAAACTAAAATTTAAATAAACAAACATGTAATCGCTTATTACATAGATATCATTTCTATTCTAATGATGTTTTCACAGTTATCTCGAAAGGAATTTTTCAAAAAACTTTTGGCAAAATGGCGGATGAACAACACCTGAGCCAAAAACAATGTTTATTTGTGCCTATCTTTTAATCTATCACATGTCACCAACTTAGAAATCAATGACACCATTTCATGTTCGATGAATATCCGAACGTTATTAAAACATATCTAGGTTACTGTTACATGCAGATATAAGTAAATCATTCTAAATTAACTTGCTTTATCCCAAACCAAAATGTTATTTACTTCACATCTAGAAACTTTTAATGTGACTACATAGAACTTTGCAAAATATTAACAATAATACCAAATTTATTTTCGTAGCACAATTAACCACCGAATTATGACCGTTCAAAATTTGTCTCCTGTGCATAAGCCAAGTTTCCCAACTAAAAACTAACAATGCAGGCTTTGAACACGTGAAAAATCCTTACAAATGTCATGTCATCTTGTGGTGAATGAAAATGAATCATAATGGAAACAATAATTATGAGATCAAGCCAGCTTAAACATTGAGAAAGATCCAAGGAAATCCTTATAAGTATTGCCATGGTCAAATCCCATTACCTCTCGAAAAACTTACAAAAATAACACAGAAGTGCAATTTTGACTGTTCATATAAAATTCATTTCAACAGCTAACACAGTGAATCTTCTTAATATGATTCATAGCACAATAGAGATCAAGCTAGATTTTTCTTTTAAAAGTGAATCAATAAAAAAAACCCTCAGGTTTGGATCATGTAAAAACAGACGAGAACACAATTTGATAATAGGGCAAACATTTCTTTCACTAAATTTTTCAACTTGTCTTTTGTGAAAGACAACTTCAAACACTATTAAGTTCATCATATTGCTTTAAGATGGGACTATTTTAAAAGTATAGAGACACACAATCTTGTGCAAATTAAGTTGAAAAACATCAGCAATAAAAAAAATTTACTTAAAAGGCACTAGTTGACTTCCCTGACGTTGGCTGCGTGTTGAATATTCGGAACAAGGGTCAGTCCTGAATGTTCTCTATTTGTTTGCAAATTTTCACCAACTTTTGGATCTATGTTAGACCATTCCTCAAAATTTCAGCTCAAATCTCCTTCTTTGCATGTCTTTGAAGTGTCATGTGGTTATACGACAGTTTCCCGCCTTTTTACGCAGTCTTTTGCTTTTTGTTGTACTTTGCCAGATCTTTCTTTAAGCTGCACCGGTTGGGCAGTAGAGGGCAGACAAGGTAGTGTTGCATCGTATGGTCCTCCTCTCCACATTCGCAGATGGTTGGATCAGTTTTGTAGCCCCATCTAGTCATAACAACTTTTGATCACCCCATTCCTGTTCTCAGGCAGTTGAGTGCTTTCTACTGGACCCAGGGTGCTTCTGAGCCAGAAGAGAGGGCCTCCCATGTCAGTAAGATGGGGGCCATTCTCTATAGCTGTAGTCTGGTTTCTTCCTGAGATGTTGTTAGGGATTCAACATGGCTGAGAATCCTCCTCCACCGTCACCACTCAAATAATCTATCCAAACAGATTTTATGGGCATTTGAAAAACTAGGCAATTTTGAAAATTTTGAATTTTTTTTTTTTTTTTTTTTTTTTTTTTTTTTTTTTAGAGTAGCTTTTATATTATGCCCTTGAGATTCAAATTTCTCAGCGGTAATCATCTGCATTTTGTGTTGAATAATCGCAAATTTGGGATATCTGTTACCTTAACATCACTGTCTCTCAGTCAGTCACATTTCATTAACTTGGCTGTTATTTCAAACACAACTGCAACAGACCGATGAAAATGTGTTATTTCAAACTTAAGCGCAACAGACCAAGAAAAATGCTATTTAAAATGGAAGCATGGCAGACTGGTGAAAATACTTAAGCGTGACAGACCAAAGAAAATGCTATTTCAAACAAGAAAAGTTAGTTATTCAAAGTAACAATTTCAAATGTAATCATTATACTTATAAAGTGGCGCAGTGAGATTAAAATGCTGATTTGGAAAGGTCTCAGAAAGAGGTAAGTTCCCCTGCTCAGTTTGTGGAACTTATAACCATTGGGTACACAAGAAGTGCAGTGGAATTACTGGTAGGTGAGGTTATGATAACCAGTTTGTGTGCAAGAAATGTAAGACAATGGAGACGGATGAGAATTCAGATGTGAAGAAAGTATATTTGAATGACAAAGCTATTTAAGTTGTTCAGAAGAGGAAGTTTCTAGGGAATATTAAATTCACAAGTCGTCCTCAGTCACATGTCTATCCCGGTCAGGGAAGATGAGACATTGTTCGTCTTTTTTTTTTTTTTTTCAGAGAGGTTTTGTCATCCTCCCAGATATAGCCACCTGATATTCCTAAATGGTCACCCATCTGGTACTGACCAGGTTCAATGTCACTTTACTCTGGTGATCTAATGAGAATTGGTATGTCAACGTGATTATGCTTTACATTTGGTTGGTCTGTCACACTTCAGTTTGAAATATTATTTTCATTGGTCTGTCATGCCTAGGTTTAGACTATCGTTTTTGCTGGTCGATCATGCTTCCGTTTGATAAATCATTTTCAATGGTCTGTTGTGCTTAAGTTTGAACTAACATTTTCTTGAATACATATATTCTCCCTTCAGCAGGGTAGACTAGACTCTCTAGACTTGGTTGGGTAACTAGTATAGGAGAAATAAAACTATAGTTTTATAAAACCTCTATGTAGGTTACTGTCATGTGGCTCACATTGTGCCTCTGAACAGTCATCAGTTATTTAGTAGAGAGAGTTGGTAATGTTTACTGCAATTTACAATCCACTTGCAACAAATTCCGACACAGAAGGTAATCGGATGATTCAGACTCATCCTCATTTATCGATCAAGGTGCAAATTTATTGCGTATGAAAAATGTAAAGTTATTTGCACAAGAGAAGGAGGAGGGAATGAGACGGAGAATAAGGAGGAAGTTTTCTTGCATTCGAAAAGTTAGTATAATTTTTTTATGGAAATTTACCAACGTAAAATGGTAATTGCATTATTAGTCGGCAACGTTTTGGACGCAGGTCAAATCATGAAATATTTTTTGCTATGTTTTTTAAAAAAATTTTTTTATTGGTCTTACCTTTACAAACGTTATGTTGTCTGTTAAAGTTGCCAACACCCATCATAAAAAACAACAACTTAAACGTAATGCAATTGAAACCACTTTTATAGATCTAGACACCTGACGTCATTAAGATGGTGGTGAAACAGGTCAAGAATTATTCTATACTAGCTGTACATACCCAGTGTTTCCCGGGAGTTATGTCTCTTATTAAATCTGTTCTTCATGTTCATGAGTGGAATTAGAACATGAGAGTAAAGACTCCTCCCTCTCCTCTAAATATTACTATCGAGCAGGATCAACGATTAGACTAAATTCTGGTATGGCCAACTGCTATTAATTTACCGAGTGGGATTGCATTACTGTTAAGGCATGGCTGCTCAACAATGTACCTCTCTACTGGTCGATAGACTTGTGGTCTTCCTCTTCACTTGACTACAACCCTCTTAACTATTCCTTCTGGAGTGTGATGGAGGCATAAACTAACACGCACACCAACAACATGATCGACTCTCTGAAGACTGTCATTGTGGAGGCGTTCACCGCTATAGAGAAGAACATGGTCACCAAAGCGTGTGACACATTTTGCGCCTCCTTGAAGTGGTCGTCTTAGCCGACGACAGTGACATTGAAAAATAATGTAGTATGTAACATTAACTGTTGCAAAATAACCTGTCGGGTCTCTGCATATACAACTTTTGTTTTTATTGCCTATTTCATTTTCTTTTTGTCAAGTGTCGGATTTCGCTGTCGTACAAAGCTAGATTCTATATTAACAATCTCAATAAAGATACTCCTTCAGACAATGATACTTTTCTGAATGAAGGAGTGGCACTCATCTGACAAGATGTTGCACTCATCATATATATATATATATATATATATATATATATATAGCAGGAAGACCTGCCGTTACTTGGGATTTTATGAGGAACATTATCCATTTTCATTCTGCCCATAGCACCATATTACTTTCTTTGCTTTTTTTTAAAAACTGGGCCCTGTTTCACCCTCTACTAACTAAAACTAAAATTTTGGAAAAGTCTCTGAATCGGTGTCTAATACATATGGTTAAAGTTTTAAAGGGGTCTGTCTCATAGTTTCCTTAGGGGGAGAACTTGAAGATTCGGGACTACTTCCATTGTCTTCCCCAGAAAATTTTACATATAAATACACTTTTAGTTATATAGATTCTCTAATCTTTCTTTCCATAGGAAACATACAGACATCGACATTAATATATTTAGAGAGAGATATGTCTTATGCTGTCAAATATATTACTTTTGTAGGATAGTTTTCTATATTTGTTTTGAATCGTAGTTGTTAAGTTGGTGAAAATTAAAAAAATAATGACACACTTAATGCTGGCACAAAGATTTGGGAGGGGGGGTGTTTTCATTGTGTATTGTTTTTGTTGTTTTTTGAAATTGAAAATATTTAAATTTTGTTCATTAAAATATAAACAAAAAAAATGTTGAATTTACGAATTCTTGAAAAACATTCCCGGTCTTCATTAAATTCAAAACGACAAACTTTCTGGACTTGTTCCCCTTCAATGTAAATACCCCTGACCAACCCGTCAATTAGCAAAATCCCACCCCTTCACTGTAGAAGTCCCCTGCTGCCGGAAAGCTTTCTACTCTTATAGTTTCTTTCCCCTCTTATAGTTTCTTTCCCCGAACTGCTTGCCTTATAAATTCCCCCCTGCTCTTTGTTTCCCCAAGTGTTCCAACATGCAGAAATTTAGATGTAATGTGAACAAATATTTCTCTGCACAACTCCCCACTTAGGATGTTCTTATGAATCTGGGCCCGTAATTCACAGTTATGTCTAATGTGCCTTGTTTGGGGTGAATATAAGTTAACTCTCTGAGTGCTTATTTTTTTTTTTTTTTTTTTTGTAGAAAAATGATGTTTTACACCTATTTTTAAAAAGACCCTTATGTTTAACCTTTTATTGTATGTCCAAACAATGTATATGACATTTTTATCATATAAGTAGGACTATCAAAATAAATTGTAAAATTTGACTACTTTGCATATTGTGATGGCAGCCATTTTGAATTTATAATGAGGTTGACGATCCGCTCATGGAAAATAGTCATTTTCTCATATACATATTAGTCAATTGCTGAATGTATTATGTATATTTGTGCTGTTGTGTCTTATATTGCAAATAAAACCAGTTTTGCATGTAGTACCGTCTGTTATTAGAGGTAGTGGACTAGTCGCAATTTTGCAACTGCCGCGCTAAGAGGGTTAAAAAAAACTTTTAAAAACTATAAATAATCCTGGGAATGAAAGCTGTCTTTATATACTAGAAACAAGAAGTCTGTCACAAACACGTGTTCTTCTTGGACTTCACCCTGATCACTACCGATGTCGTAGCCAGTTGCATCATTTTGTGCAGCACCTCATTGCGCTGGTGTATCTATAAATTTGATATCAACCCTCGAGTTGCTCAACAAACATCCAAACGTGTTTCATTTTTTAGATGAGCTATTGTTATAATTTACATGTTTCCAAGAACTAATTATCATATTTATACAGACGTTGCTTTTTATTTATATAGATAGATCCACTCATAATATAAGGGGCATTTTTAGAATTATATAATATTTATACAAATTATTTATTTAAGAACAATACGTTGGCGCACTATATATATTTATAGATATGTTTTGAAACATGACGTAAATCATAAATCGATGACATCAAAGCTATAATTATTTTGTTACGTTAATGTTTTAAGATCTATTTATAAGAAAATCTGAACAGCTCAGTTCGTAAAACTTCAGACTGAATATCTCAAGGTTTCAGTTTCGATTTCCAGTCATGGCATTTGTTGGTAATTTATTATCTAAAAAAAGATCTCTGATATGTTGAAATGAGACAAATTTCGCAATGTATTTATTACATTACTTAAAAAAATTGTGACTGACGGACAGACACACACAAAGAAAATTCCCCTTTTATTATGAGTGGATACTAAAAGAAATATGACCCGTTGGGTCACCCCTTGAGTTCAGTGAGATTGTTTGAATCAAAAGAAAGTGAGTTTGCAAAGCCAGTTAAATTTAAAAAGACAAAATTAGTTTTTCTGTTCACTATCTCCCTGAGTTAAATAGTATTAATACTTGGTGATATTCCCTGTTGCTTATAAAGAACTTTTCCAATCTTTTGTTTTATAGTCAGTTTTATCTTTGACTATTAATAAAATAAATATAGGGCATAATCATGTTGACACACCGGTTCTTGTTAGATCATTAAAGTTAATCTACATTGAACCTTGCCAGTACAAGATGGGTGACCATTTGGAAATACTCAGTGCTGTGTCGTATCTTCTAACCGGGATATACATGCTGACTGGGAACCACATGTGAATTTGGATTCCCATAAACTTCCACTTTCAGTGGAAATTGGAATGTCCGATGTTGGGTGAATACCACAAAAAAATGGTATTATCGGTTATGAGAGAGAGAGACTGTATAAAATAAAAGCAGGAGCGAGTCAAACAACATACAGTGAGAAAAGGGTGAAAGTAATAGAATGGAACTTAGAGATGAGTAAATTGCAAATTATGGCTAATTCAAACAATTAAAATCGATAAAAATAAACATAACTCAATCCCAAAACCAAGGATATGTAATTTTGTGTGATTAAAATATATAAGAAAAAAGCCTTAGATAAACAAACGTTGATTAACTCAGCTTTAGTATAATAATAGATATAAATTATTACTAATTGGAGTTTTCTCAGGTCGGAGACAGACTGGTAAATGTTACTATTGGCTATTATTTAGGATCACAAATGAACCATAATACTTGACTTCTGCATTGTGATCCTAAACCAAATGACGCATTCATTTTCTCATGCACCTCCGTCATGTCAAAGAACCCACTTTTAATTTAATGGCTTGAATTAAAGTTTAAAATGCAGAAGCCATTACTTATCTTAGTCACTTCCAGAACAAAAAAACAAGATGACTGGCCACTGATTACTTTACTCACAATCAATATTTACTTAACATGCTTATATTTTATATTAATTTTTTTCTTAATGCAAATACTTCACAAATGAGTATTGATTTACTCCTCTCCAGGAGTTAGGCACAAGGCCAGTTTTTATCTTACTCCCACAAGTAAGATGTGAACCAAGGTCGGGTCGGGAAAGTGGGGTTTAAAAATTGCCTGGGCAGCCCCGTCGGCATTCCCCGGTAGGGGCGCCTCAGACAGTAAGCAATAAACTTACTCCTCCCTAAAGAGGGGAGGCGAAGCCTGAGAGGGTGGACCTCCTAGAACTGCACAGGGCAGACCTATAAACTGGCGTAAATCAAGCCCCGAAGGCCAAGACAATACCAGTCTATGGGGTGCAGTATCTATCGGAACAGATACTACACTTTGATAGGTAAACACAAAAAAATTGTTTTTGACTAATTTCCCAATGTATTTCTTTTTAAAATAATTTATGCTACCAAGGAAAGTGAGTTTCCTCTACCATGCTAGAAAACTTCTCACACTTGCTAGTATCCTATATCTCTATAAGGCGACCATCCGCCCATGCATGGAGTATTGTTGTCACATCTGAGCTGGTGCACCATCCACTAGTCTCTCCCTCTTAGACAAGGTCCAAAAAAGAGTCTCTAGTCTGATAGGTCCTCACTATCCACCAAGCTCCAGCCCCTGTCCCATCGCCGCAATGTTGCATCCTTGTGCTTGTTTTACAAGTACTTCAATGGAATGTGCTCCGATGAACTTACTGCTCTGGTAAATACACCCGAACAAACCGACAATCAGTTAAATCCCATCCATTCACTGTGGAGGTCCCCAGATGACAGAGAGCTTTCTAAAACTTCTTTTCTGGCGCTGCCAGCCGTTGGAACTCCCTTCCTGCTCCCTGTTTTCCTGACTGTACCGACATGCGGAAATTTAATTTAGTAAACAAACATCTCGCTGCAAAACTGCTCACGTAGGTGCCCCCTAAAATTCTGGCCCCTAATCCACAGTCGCCCCTGACGCCTCAGTGGCAATATGCCTTGTTTGGAATGAATTAAATAGTAATGATTACCGAAGGCCGTTTCAAAATTTTAAGAGTAGGAGTCAGTCGAGCATTTGAGCTACCGACGCCACAGCCAGTTTGGAATAACCATGTCTATCTAAAATGGTGTTATTTGTCTGTGCAGGCTTGTATATTTGTTTGTTATAAAATCGTTTCCTTTAAGGACTTTACATAAGTGTTCATTTAGGAGTGTATATCCTTTTGTGTATCGTTTTCCGATCTATAAAAGCGGCAAACAATGGCTGCCCTTCCCAACATTTACATGAAAATATCTGGGCATCATTAAATAGAGACTAAATGGAAATATTTGATAGCAAAACTCAAGACGACATGCATGACTCGCCGTTTAAGCATGTGTGTAATTATGTTTTGATCAACAGAGACAATTTATTTGACCTTCTTTGAAACGAGTTAGATGAAGGCCGCTTTCTTTATGCTTTTTATCCGCCCACCTTTTTTTTTAATATTTATTTATTTATCATCTTATATAAATAGATTTTGTTTGTCAGCCACCATTTTTTTAATATTTATTTATTTATCATCTTATATAAGTAGATTTTGTTTGTCCGTCACAATTTTTTAAATATTTGTTTATCATCTTATATAAATAGATTTTGTCTATCAGTCACAATTTTTTTAAACATGATAAATACATTGCGGGATTTAGCTTATTTTAAATATCAGATTTTAACTATTTTTAGAAATGGAAAACTAATGCATTAATAGTAAATAATAAATCCCCAACAAATAAAGTGGATGCCATGGTTGAAAATCTCAAGGTTTCTGTTTCAATTTCAGGTCTGACGTTCTACCGGCCTATTTGGACTTTCTTATAAATAGAGCTTAAAACATTACCTATCTTTCCCTATCCCTTTTCCCACCACCCTCTTTTTACCCATTCCTCTCTTTAGACATGCACATACACGAACTCCTTTTTATAGATTTCTTGGGGAATGACTCGGTATAAGGGAAGTAACTCCTTGATTAAAAAATCAGTTACTTCTCTTTAGTTAGTACATAAACTGTCTGAAAAACCGACCTTCTCTGACGAAATCTGCACCAGTTTATGGTCAAAGAATGAATAATTTATTTTCTAAATTTTTGAAATTATTCATACGAGGCAACACCGATCCAGAAAATACCAACTTGGTGGGTGTTTGTTTTGTAGTTTTCGACTTTTAGCTGAACAAACACATAAACACACACAGACAACTGCTCTTTTATATAATAGATTTAAGCTCTGAATAAATAAAAATAACCCTAGTGCACAGATTTTAAGGCTTTTACCAATGGTTGCATTCTTATCAATATTTTAGGTTTCCTTTGAAATCGAAGCTTAACAACGGACGATTCATCCTATTTATGACTTCTTTTAAAGGATAGTGAAAAATTACAAAATGATAATAATTTTGAGGTTTTTAGCAGTTTCCTCTTTGAGGCTTTGATTGTTCGCTTGTTGTCTTCGTCTAAATTCAGTGCTTGATTTCGACACTGGACATGGTGTGAATCATGTGGTCTCCGTCACTTCTGTAACAAAACTGGCAATATGTCTTGTTTGGGGTGAATAAGAGGAAAACCAAACAGGAACATAACACAGTATACACAGAAAGGGAGTGCACATTAAAAAAACATAATTCCTACATAAAAGTCTACATTATAAGTCCCTAGACACAATAGAGATTCACATGTATTGCCAGGGTAAACATTGTGAATGCTCGGGCATGTAAAACAAAATAAAGCTTACTTTATATAGATAAAATGCCATGTTGAAAGATAAAATGCCATGTTGAAATGGCAAACTGTCATGAATTTTCGTTTCAACTGCCCAGAAGTTAAATCTTATGACAATGTGTCAGTGGTAAATGACTATTTAAAAATGGAAAGTTGGGCCAAACATGTCTGGCCAGCTTCTAGCCCAATGGCAAAAATATTTTGAATCTTGTATTATTGCAAGTACAAGTCCTTTTCCTACTTGCAAAACTAAAAAAATCATATTTGAGGTGTAGCCAGTATAGTTATGGGGGGATAACTTTAAATTGATTCAAGGGATGTAACCCATCACTATATCAATGTGAACTTGTGTTTGTGTGCATTCTCTGCACAGGTCGTAATCGCTGGCTTCATTCGAATTCGCTGCTTGATTTCTGACATTCGTTGGTGTTTCAATCATGTGGTCTCTGTTACTGTTGCAGCAGAGATTTTCCTTCCAAACAAAATCACAACTCGAGTTTAAAACAAGTAGAAATGTTGTTGTTTTTAGAAGTTATAATCACACTTAATTTCTCTACAGAGCGACAGACTTGCAATCACTACAAACATATCCGCCAACCAAACCCACTCTCTTTGCCTAAAAGGTGCCCCCTCTCTCTCTCCGTCTCTCTCTCTCTCCGTCTCTCTCTCCGTCTCTCTCTCTCTTCGTCTCTCTCTCTCTCTCCGTCTCTCTCTCTCTCTCTCCGTCTCTCTCTCTCTTCGTCTCTCTCTCTCTCTCTCTCCGTCTCTCTCTCTCTCTCTCTCCGTCTCTCTCTCTCTCCGTCTCTCCGTCTCTCTCTCTCTCCGTCTCTCTCTCTCTCT
>OY744525.1:99179839-99269839 GCA_963556195.1 Sepiola atlantica | reverse complement strand
ATATATATATATATAATAAAACTCCTCTGCTCGTTTTACTGGAATATATATAAATACCACACAGTGAGATCATTTTTAGTAGACATTTTTATTGTAAAGACGTCAGCCAATTTCTTGTGTGGTCTCTTAGCTAAATATTTCTCTCATTGCCGGCCTGCCGTTTGCAGCATGTATTTATGCACCCTACGAAACATGCAACATTGTGCATATTTATAAACATCATATTTAGTTTAACAACTATTTTACATGCTAGCATGTGTCTGACTATTTTTAAAATAAATTGGAGTGTATGTTCTTGGGTGGATTAATTGTAAATATTTCTCATCTGCACCCATTTTCTAGTTTCTCATAAATAGAACTAGCATGGTTATCCGGCATTGCTCGGGAGCATGGACAACGAAATAGAAGGTTAAAAAGTGGGTAACATCTTTCTTTTAAAACTCTCTCTCTCTCTCTCGTAAATAGAGTGCTTCAATTCTCGTCGATTGCCTTCTTTCAAAAGCTTAAATAAATCTAATCCAATTTGTATTCGTCGAAATAATTACATTCTATTTACCATGACTGAATTGTGTATATAATTAATGTCTTTGCACAAAGGAATGAGGTCATGTCATACATTCATTTTGTGTGTGTAATATATATATATATGTATATTTGGGCAGCATTTTTTCTTTGAGACATATTTCGTTAAATCGTACCGACAACTGTACAGTTTAAGAAAATATATATAATACTAGAAGAATACCCATCCCGGGATGGGTAAAATTAATTCCCAGAACAGTTTTGCACCACTTTTATGTCCCCTTACGAAGATAAAAATGAAAATATGAGACTAAACCATGGCCATCCCTACTACAGGCCAGGCAATCGTGCAACTGGGGTCTTTTACTGGGGGCCATGTGAATTTTCTTAAATATTCGATATAGAAGTTGCAAACAAAGGTAAAATTCCTCTGTGAGATTAGTTTGATGTTTTTATGTGTTTTACATACCAAATAATAAGAACCACAATGAGCTAATTGATAAATTTTACAATTATTGACAAATTCCTATAAATGAAGAGACAGGTAATTTTGAATAAACAAAGGCAAATGCATATTTCAATGAAGAATTTTTATTTTAATGTTGGATTTTTTTTATAGAGAATTTGTACTTATGTCAAAAGATCATTACTTGTATATTGTGGTTGAAAAGAAAAAAGGATCCGCACCAGTTGATGATATAGTTTGCAACTTCTATATCGAATATTTAAGAAAATTCACATGGCCCCCAGTAAAAGACCCCAGTTGCACGATTGCCTGGCCTGTAGTAGGGATGGCCATGGACTAAACCCTTTTTGATAAAAACCCATTACATGGTTTTGTCGAAAATATCTAAAATTTAAGGTTTAAGCTTAAAGAGTCTTAAGAAGAAATTTAAATTCAGAGAATCTTGCTTAATAGGTGTCTAATGACTATGGATCAAATTTAATGCAAATCTGAAATCTAAGAATTTTTAAATGGTGGATTGTGAACATGCCCCTAAAACTTTTTCAAAATACTCCAGAGAAACTGAAAGTTGGAAAATATTTATTAATTGATGTCTAATATCTATTGTTAAACTTTCAAAAAGATCGAGGGTATCTAAATTTTCTCTTTTTACCCCTTTTGCATAAAACTAAATTAAACTATAGTTCGTGTATTTTTCTAATAAGATATATCTACATATAAAGAGACGATTTGGAATCTTCAGAACAATAATTAGGAATAAAATATTTCCAAATTGTCTTGGAAACGATTGTACGCCATATAATTCGTTGATTTTGAATTCTTGGAACAATGTTAAAATTTTGACAAGGATCGAACCTTCGATATTGATGTCTATAGTCCAGCGTCTTTACTATTGGACTAAGACGCCCTGTCTAGAAATATGTACGATTTTTATCACCTAAATAGTTTTAATGTATTTTTATGTAATTATTTTTATTGGTGATTGCAACGTTGATAGAAGTTGGACTATAGACATCAATATCGAAGGTTCGATCCTTGTCTAAGTTAGCCATGCTGATGACGGCTGCGAGCCAGAAACATGTGTCTATGGATTACTTTTATGTACGTATAAAATTAATAAAAATATATATATATTAACGAAAAATACGCCCTATAAAGTTAAGGGCGACTAATAATGCAATTTTCTGCATCTTAATCACTTAGGAAGTGAGACAATCGAAATAATAGTAAGCAAAAGAAACAAGAAATGCTGCAATCATCAATAAAAATAATTACATAAAAATACATTAAAAATATTTAGGTGATAAAAATCGCACATATTTCTAGACAGGGCGTCTTGGTTTAATGGTAAAAACGCTGGACTATAGACATCCTTATCGAAGGTTCGATCCTTGTCTAAGTTAGCCATGCTGATGACGGCTGTTAGCAAGAAACACGTGTCCATGGATTACTTTTATGTATGTATAAAATTATATATATATATATATATATATATATATATATTATGTATTAAAAAAATCAATGTGAAAGGTATATATTTTAATATATCTTTTATTTATTTTCTATATTTTGACGTGTAGGAATATCAATTGTCCCTTATATAAAAAGATACAAAGTTTTTCTTAAAGGAGAACAAAATTTTCACCCGCGGCGATCCTTCGGTCTTCGTCAGTGTAATGGGGGATTGTGTGTGTACGGTGGGAGGGGGGGGGGGGGGGGGGGGGTAGGGGTAGAATAGGAAAAAGGGGATAGGGAAGGCTAGTGAAATGGTGAAAAAAAACAGGTGTCCGTCCCTAATAGCTGAGAGTCAAGTGGTCATAAACATGGTTCAAGTGTACCCGGATATAAGTAAATGTAAATAAATGAATACATAGAAAGATACACAAGTGAACCTGTGTTTATACATACCCATGCCTACACGCAGACACATCAGCACATTCACCTATGTATGTCAGCTTACCTATATACACGCACAGACATACATCAATATACACATAAAGCAGGAGAGAGAGGAGGGGGATAGATAGGGGTGGACAGGCCAATTGGCTGGAGTCATGGAAAGTTCAGAGTGGGGGTGGGTTTTTTTAGTACAAGTTTGTGAACTTAGAAAAATGAAAATACTGTGGAAATGGGTACATGCATGCATCTGCATACACACACACACACACACACATATACATATACATATGCACACACATACACACCCATATATATATATATATATATACATACATACACATCCGTACGCACACATACACACATACATGTGGAGAGAGAGGAGGCATAGGCAGATAAATGTGTATAGGTATATAAATGCATATACGCACACCCACAAGGGTATACGCACACACATATATATGGAGAGAAGGAGAGCGAGAGACAGATGACTGAATACAATTTACTGGTGGACCTGGCAAGTATGAAAAAATAAAAAAACAACAAACAAAAAAGTGGATATTGAAACTCTTAAAGTGGGAAGATGTTAGCATCCCACCATAACACACACTTGTTCTTCACCTGTTGGAAAATGTTGTCGGTCAGTTCGTATGTTTGTAGAAAGAATAACTGCTGATAAGTCCCAGGTCTATATTTAGTCCTGAGGTGTGCGTGTTTAGTTTCAGAATGAGTTTTGTCTCATATTTTCTCCTATGTTGTAGTGATCTGAATTTGGAGGCTACGAGGATGCATTTCATGTCGTCTGTGGAGTGGTTTGGGAGATTGAAATGCTCGGCTACTGTGTATTGTGTGGATTTATCCCTAATTGTTTGTTTGTGGTTGTTGAGGTGTTTGCGGAACTCCAGGTTTGTTTCCCCAACATAGTTGCCTTTTGTGCATCTAGTGCAGTATATCAGGTAAACCACGTTGGGACTATCGCAGGTGAGAGTGGGGGATTAAGTTGGATGTTGGTGCCTGGAGGTGTGAATGTGTCGTTGGTGGTGATGCATTGGCATATTTGGCATCTGGGTTTGTTGTACTTTTTAATTCCTTGGGGTGCGAGAGTGTGGTGTATTTTGGACGATGTTAGTAAAGAATGTAAGTTAGGAGGGGGTCGTCTTGCACAGATGGGTGGTTTTTTGTATGTATGTATGTATGTATGTATGTATATACATACATACATATATATATTATATATTGATTGAAATTCTGTCATCCTATTGGCGCCCCCACGTGAGTGTTTTCTGTTTGTTTGTTTTTCTCCACGAACTTTGTGCTCTATATTGATTATTTAAATTCCAATTACCAAAAATTTCAGTCTTTATTCATATCATTTTTTTTTTTTTGCAATAGCAAAATTTACTCGCTGTTCTTCAGAAACAACAATGAAAGGCATTTACAAGATTTACATCATATAAATGCCTTTCATTGTTGGTTTCTGAAGAACAGTAAGTAAATTTTGCTATTGCCAAAAAAATAGATGATATGAATAAAGTCTGAATTTTTTGGTAATTGGAATTTAAATCAATATATATATATATGAAAGAGAGAGAGGGAGAAAGAAATAACTCAGGCCAACAATCCAGTAATTTCACGTTATAATTTATTTCTTCTCGTCAGGACGAGAATCATCAAACATGCTGTTAAGACGTGGTTTCTGAATGAAAAATGGGAGCAATCATGCCATGTTGGTATTCTTCAATGAGGAGGGAAGGGGGAACATGAATTGAGGTGTTTCTCAAGGTCCCGGGGGTGTATCTCATTTTTCATTCAGAAACCACGAGTCTTAGCAGCACGTCTGATGATTCTCGTCCTGACGAGAAGAAATAAATTATAACGTGAAATGACTGAGTTATTTCTTTCTAACTTCTATTAGTGCTTTGTTTTTACATTGAGCTCTCTGACTCCAGATTTTCTGCAGAAATTCCTCCCACACTATATATATATATATATATATTAGAGTTGGGCGGTTTTGAAATTTTGGTTTCGGTATCGGTTTCGGTTTTTTCCCCTTAAAACCTCGGTTTACGGTTCGGTTTTTTTGAAAAAAAATATTTTACTATGGAAGCTATTCATTCTCTTGTGTGATGATTAGTTATGATTAATATTTGTTTTTAAGACAGGGTAATAAAACTTTATAGACATGCGTAAAAGACTAGTAGTACACCCGAAAACCGCGCCAAGGGAAAAGGAAGGATGGTTAAAAAAAAGTAAAGATTATTAATTCACCTAAAGTCATTTTTTAAGCTTAAAGGTAATTTTAGTCATAGAATTCATGACTTGGATTAAAGTTTAATAATTAAACTTTCGAATAAATTGTCAACTCTAAATAAATACCATATTAACAATTTAGTAAAATATAAATCGTTGCATAGTCTACTTTTTGAATAACCCATTTTTAGGAGAGAAAACGGTATACTTGAGAGATAGTTCTCTAGAAATGACAATTTATGTATGAAGTGGCTTTTCAAAAGTAAACAATGAAATGCCTAATGTTTAAAATATTTTTTTAAATCCGAATAAAGTGATACTAGCATTGGCAACTACTTTTTTTCTTTTTAAATGTTTATACTCGCTCGCTACTTTTCGTTTATTTACTTTTACAACAAGTATTTTTTTTTAATTTCATTTTAATAACTTATTTTTTTAGATAACTCTGAAACAAACATAAATAATTATTTTACAATTTTGAGTTGAATTGAGATTTTCGACATCATACGGAACGCGTTTGATTTTTTTCTTTTTCATTTGAAAATAGTTTATGCTAAAAATACGATGTCATGTTGTCTGTCGTATTTCTCTTTTTTTCATTTGAAAATTCAAAATGTTAATGATAAACAAACTGTAAACAAAGATTTCTTCCTACAAGTCAATGAAATGTTTTTATCATATATTTGTTCAATCTGTCCTCTTACTAATATAACATTTTTGGGTAATATTCAATTTTATTCAAATCGGAAAATCTTTTCAACCGTGTTTCCTTGTATATGGTGGCTTACTGTAGTAAAAACACAATACCGAACGGTTACGGTTTTAAAAAAAAAACCGATTCGGTATGGTGACGAAACCGAAAAACCGCGTTTTTTCGGTAAAACCGCCCATCTCTAATATATATATATATATATATATATATATGTATAAGAATAGTCAGTCAGATCCTCAAATTTAGACCGTTATAGCATTTCGTCTGACAAATCAATATTTTATTTTGACTATCGATTTTATCCTTGTACCACGTTCTTTACACTAAAAAATGTTATTCGTTTCAGTCAGCTGAGAATTGTTTTTGATGAAGACATTTTTTGTTATAAGCTTCTTATGTAATTAATAAATATCTATGTTGCTATATTTGTTTAGAAGAACACATAGTAAACTATATATTTATTAAAATTACTTGTGTACTATATTAGCAGGTAAATTAATTTTTCTTTAAACTAATACTTGCAATGTTGTTTCAATGAAGTGATACCAGCCGTCGATCCTGAACAACACTGGGTAAATGCAACATCATAAAGTAAATCAGTATATAGAAAGTGAAGCGGTGTATAGAATTCTGCTATGGCAACGATCTAGTCTAATTCTTGACGTTTGTTTTAAAAAAATATGCATCCGTTTCATTTGCTTTTAATAAGTTTTACATTTTTCCGGCTCGACAGCTTCTAACATCCATACAGGAAGTGTAAGGATTTTTCACTCTTATGCTCAGATTTATTACTGCTGACACCCACGTTCTTTATAGGATACTATTCCTTCTTAGCATTTTTTTCACTCTACATTGACTCTATTTGTAAAAAAGGTTTGAAACTATCAGGGGAGTATTTTCACTCTGACTTCAATTGGACCGTTAAAGATAAATTTCACTGAATTTGATGAAATTAATCGGCTTTTTGCCTCAGTCAGAAATAATGCGGCTCACAGCTCACTAAATGTTTTCTCTCCCTTCTCTTTCTATTCGTTCTGCCCTTCGCAATACAAAGTTCAGAAAATAAATACCCGACGTGGTCGTAACTCGTCACGTCAACTTTTCACTCTACTTTGCGGCCAATAATAATAACACTGCTATAATTAACAAAAGTTAAATGTTACAGGAGTACGTGTCATCTGCTTGCGGCCATAACTGCCACACTTCGCTGCTGCTGACACTTAGATGTTACTGTATTTATTGTGTCTGGAGTCAATATCTTATTCCCTTGGGGTTGACAGGAAGTTGGAATTTTTTCTCTTTTCCTCTTCGCCGTTCACATTTGAGAAATTACTTGTAGGACTCGTGCCTCGATCATGTCAACCATGATGTCCATCAATTCTTCTGTAGTGTTGTCTTCTACAGTATCGGAATATCTGTTCCTGATCTGGTTTAAAATGTCTCATGAGAAATTTTTTGTCCTTTCACCACATAGAGCATATTCAAATTCTTCTATCTACAATCCCGATTTCCCAAAATGACTTCTTCTTCTTAAACCTTCAGAAAAATTATTTTATCCAATTTGCAAACGTCTTTTTTTTGACATTTATTTTTCGCTCTGGTTTCTGATGATTTGGTAACAGTTTGTCAAAACTCGTCTCAATATTTCTTGCGAATCTAGCTTCTGCTGGTAACCTGCAAGATAGGACGTTATCCTTAGGGGTCATTCTATACATATGTAGACAATCCTGTATATCTTTTCCTGTAGGAGTATCCCTCGCTTTGTCTAATGCTCTTTTAAAAGTATCAACAAATTGCTCCTTTTTCTTTACATATACTGTCGGTAAAGCAAATTTATTATATTCAACTCTTGATAGCACTCCTTCCGCTTCTTTTTGAAAGTTGGCTGTACACCCGGTTTCAACTCAAACTTAGTAATCACTTTATTGCATCCACTAAGCCCACCAGAAAAATCTTGTGTAATATTTTCTTTCCATTCTTTTTAAAATTTATTTGCAGAATCTTTAATTTTTACATTCTGGCAAAAAGAATTTATCAGTAAATCCTAGAGTTGAAATTTATCCATGAAATCTGTGCCCAGTAAATTTCTCAAGTAATTCATCACAAATAGTTTTAGTTTTTGTGTTTTTCCTTGAAGTGTGACTCGCTATCAGTTTGCATTTGAATTTGATTTACTCTCCGGTTATGCTTTATTCAATTTTATTAGTCCTCAATGAAGTTGGCTTGCCGATTTTTCTCCATGCGTGATAAATTGGACCCTGAGTCTAATTGCATTTTTATGTTTCTATTTAATATTTTAACTTGAGCAAATTTCCTAATATTCTCAATTTCGCTGCACTTGGCGATTCTGATAAAACTCTTTGTTTTATTTTTTTCTGCAGTACATTTATGCCCTATGCGATCACATTTAAAGCATTTCTTAGTTTTATAGGGGCACTCTCTGTACCAATGCATCTGTCTGCAACTGAAGCACGGTTTAGGGGCATATTACTTCTCTTTTGATTATCAAATTTAACTGGTGAAGTCATTTTTTTCTTGTTGCAGATTTTTCTGATGTGGGACACTCCAGACTGTTCAATATCCATCAAATCCTGACACTTGTTAATAAACCGTTGGCAGTTCTCTGCTATTTTCTGGAGTGTTAGATCTGGGACATTTTCCAGTTTGCTAAGGACTCTTAATTTCAGAGTCTGTGTTCGACACCAATCCTTGTGCAAAAATGAGGCATTTAAAGTTATTAGCACTTAATTCCAATAACCTGAAGTTATCACAGTGCTTATTTACTATGCTTGCAAAAGTTGTATAGTCCTAATTATAGATTCTTGTAAGATTCAAACACTTCCACCTCTGGTGGAAGAGATGTTTTTGGACTAAATAATTTCGTCAACAATTGTATCGCTTCACTAAATTTTATCTCGCTGGTCGTTTGAGGTAAAATGTAATTTACAAATTTTGTATGTTCCACTGTGCCCAATTTCTTTAACAGTAACCGAACCTTTTTGGAATCGGTCCAGTTTTCACAGTCTGAATTATATGTCTTCATAACGCCTGAAATACGAGACAAAAATAACCTCATTGCTGGGTCATAGTTGAAAATCTCAATGGTATTCCAAATTGTGGTCTGAGTTGCCCATTTGACAATTCAAATAATTTCTGCGGTTTGAATGAACATCTCCTTGAATCTTTTATTTTCTGTGAACTGTTCAATCTGTAACTCTAATGTTTCTGTTTCAATTTTATTTTGGTAAAACGCTTGCTTAGCCTGTAACCGTAGTTGTTCATTTTGCTGATGCTTTAAGAGTTCTAAAATTAACTTTTGAAAGTCGTCCATGTTCTATGGTCACTCGCAGTAACTGACTTCCCATGTCTATATATATATATATATATATTATAATTCACAACGTTCGTAGCTTTTCCTTATGAAGCAAGTTTGAAACAACTTAGTGAAAAGGAAAAAACTTATTTATTTATTTCTGGTTAACGAGAAGAAAAAAAAGTCGCCCGAATTTATTTTTTAACTTGCTCTTTCCATCGTGGTTGAAAATTGACTTTTCAAAACTTTTGTTTTGAAATTAATCCGTTTTTAATTCTTTTTCGTGACGGAGTTTTTTTGTTTTTTTTTTAGAAAAAACACTTTGCTTGTTAAAATTCAATACTTTAACTTATTGCTTTCTGACTCGAAAATCCTTTCTTTTTTTTTTTTTTTCAAAATCCAACAATTCAAATTTTAGACAAAAACCTTAGTTTCCGTTGCTAACGTTTGCATGCAACTTACATCTGGTTTATTTCCGTGTTTTGAATCGATTCAAATCGTTTGAAAGAAAAAAATGTAGGACTGAATAAATTCAAATACCTTGTCTCCAGGTTTGTGGAATGAGATTTTGAATCCCTGCTTCCAGTGTTTGTGAAACAGGTTCGGGTAATGTTCGAATAAATCCCTAATATTAGTGTTGTGAGATGTAATTCTAGAATCCTTGCCGCTAGTGTTGTAGCAATGTAAGTCTCAAAATCCTCCGTTGCCAGTGTTGTGGCTTTGACGGCCGGTAATAATGAAGACAAACACAATAGTATAATTAGCAAAAGTGTATTATCAGAAGTATGTTACAGGAGTATGAGTCATGCGCTTGAGGCCATAGCTGCAACTAATGCTTAGATGTTAGTGTATGGTGTCGGAGTAAGTCCATTTATTCCTGAAATAGGTAGATCAGCTTACACCATAACAACCGCAGCGGGAGGAAAGTTCCTACTCTTTTTATCTCAACGAGAATTCACCTATGCAAAACAATTTGCATAAGTCAAATTTTGTCATCGCACAAAAATAACAAGATTCTATCTTCTTACCTGAACATTCTGGGTTCAATCTCCAATGGACAACAGCGCGTGGATCTGCATGATGACTGCACATTATTAATTACTCTACATTTTCAACCTAAATACTGGATGCTCCCTTTAACCTATACTTTCTTTTTGGAGGCGTTTTGATTGGCTATTTCAGAGACTTTCTTTTACATTCTAGATTAACGGAATAATATTTTAGCAGATTAGCAAAATATCCTGATTGTTTGTTAACAGTTGCTTTCATTATTTTGTAGTATTAACTCAATTACATTTTGTAGTATAAACACAATTACACACACACATACCACCAGGTGGCACCAAACTCGATTTATCTACCCTTGTCATGATGGCAGGGGCGTCCTGATCTGCCTTATAAAAAGGGATGCACGGACTCACTCTCTCTCTTTCTCTCACGAGCTGCTACATATAACATCAGGCAGACCATCTTACCATATATATACACACACGCATACATCATTCCACCTACACTCACTTTGTATATGTTTTAATGAACACTATTTCATAGTCGGTTCCACATTCAATAAATGTTTTATTGAATTATATTTCTTTCTGACTTGTTAGTTTGCTTTCATTAGTACATGCTTGTATTGTAAACACACATATATATATATATACGGGATACCCGGTGCTGTGTTAACGTCGACGTGGAATCCCGTCAATTCTTACTTCGTTTATTTACTTCGGATGCATTTCAGATGAACATTTTCAGAACCATAAAGATATCCCTTAAAAAAAAAAAAGAAAGGATTAATTCTGGATTATATCCACCATCACCACCATCAGGGTTTTTGATCATTCAGGGGGTCTGGATAATATCAGGGATAGTAAATTAACTTTGTAGAATTTGGTATATTCGGATTACTGTTCTAATCTTCGGTGTTTTTATCACAACGTTTCGGCCTCTGTAACCTCTGACCTTCTTCAAGTGTACCTTGTCGAACTCGGGAATCTTTCTGCCGAACTCGGGAATCTTTCTGCCGAACTCGGGAAACTGGACGGAATTTTGAACAGAACCCTTTATTAAATCTACAGGGGTAGCATGCTCTCGTTCCATCTGCCATGACTGGGAAGAAGTCTTCAGTAATTAGCGATTCTTTGTATCGCCTGCATTGAGGATTGAACCTTCAACCTTCAGATGACTGTCACTTAGAACTGAATTATACTTATATCTGCTGTGCCACGGGTCCTTGCGCACAATTCTAGATTCATGAGTTTGACAGAAAGATTCCCGAGTTCGACAAGGTACACCTGGAGAAGGTCGGAGGTTACATCGGCCGAAACGTTGTGATAAAAACACTGAAGATTAGAACAGTAATCCGAATATACGAAATTCTACAAATTATCAACCGTCATCTCAAAAATTCCGAAAAAAATTAACTTTCCTTTTCCCTATTAGAGGTTGTATGCATGTCGAAATGCCTCGAATTGTCTCCCCATTTTTGTTTTTGTATCATAACAATCAATTTAGATACAGAAAATACTTTCTTTCTGAAACGCTCCTCATCTTCCGTGGAATTTTCACAGATCCGGCTCTATGTCATTCTGTTAACTAATATGATACGTTTGACAAATAAGTTTGTGTTATTTGGATTTATTTGGACTACTGTTCTCATCTTGGATGTTATTTTCAGAAAGCTTCGGCCGATCAAACCTCCGACCTTCTTCACTGGTGCTACCAGATCAGGCTGTCTGAAGATACCGGCTTCCTGACCTAAAATGCACCAAACATTGATGTTATTGTTTTTTTTTTCTTTTTTCACAAATCAATCATGTTCTGCAAAGCTAAAAACTAAAACAACAATTTCCTTTACAAAACAACCAAACCAAACACTATGAATAAATATTTGAAGATATAAAGAACTTGAAGCATAAAAACTTACCAAAATGACCTAATTCGGCATTAAATAACTTTAAAAGGATTGATATGCCATAAAAGAAACCAAACTGATCTTCTTCAAGTGCATTTTTTTGAATTCAGGGAATCTGTACAGAATTTTGACTGGACCCCTTTATTTAATCCGTGAAGGTAGATTGCTCTTATTCCGTCATCCATGATCAGGTAGAAGTCTTTAGTAATTTTTTATTTTTATTCTTAGTATCACCTGTACTGAGGATTGAACCTTCAACTTCCAGAAGACTGTCACTTAGAACTGATTATACTTAGCACTTTTATCCGTTGTGCCATGGATCCTTAATAATCAGTTCTAAGTGACAGTTGCTGGAGGTTGAAGGTTCAATCCTCAGTATGGACGAAACTAAGAATACAATTACAAATCACTTAAAACTTCTAGCGGGTTGTAGCTGTGAGAACAAGAGCAAGCTACCCCCGTGGATTAAATAAAGGGTTTCGCTCAAAATCACGTACAGATTCCTGAGTTTGACAAGATACACCTGAAGAAGATCAGAGGTTACATTGATCAAAATGTTGTGATAATAACATCCAAGATGAGAACAGTAGTCCGAATACTAAAAATTATCAATCCTCATCTAAAAAAATTCTTAAACGTTTAACAAATAATGCAAACACTTCTTGGAATGATGAAAATCTTTCACAAAATTAACATTTTCTTTCCTCCATCAAATTTTTTTTTTTTTATTATTTTTGTAAACAACAGAAATTTATTATTATTTTTGTTGTTGTTTTTGTTTGAGTTACAAGTGGGTCAAAAAGTCAATTGTCCCTCTCTCTCTCTCCCTCTCTCTCTCTCTCTCTCCCTCTCTCTCCCTCTCTCTCCCTCTCTCTCCCTCTCTCTCTCTCCTCTCTCTCTCTCTCTCTCTCTCTCTCTCTCTCTCTCTCTCTCTCTCTCTCTCTCCCTCTCTCTCTCATACCCATCGACCATAAAATAGTTTGGATAATCACGGATTTCAAGGTAGTTCTACTAAAATAGTCATATTTAAAAAACCGAAGCACTTTAAGTCATCAAAATACCACCATTTTGTTCGTAAATGAATATCCTTTCACATCAAATTGGATATATATTTTGAGAGTTTTCAGAAAATAAAGCCATGAAAATGTTAATATCATTTTTGGCCATTTATGTCAGTTTTTTTGTTTTTTTTACCCCCCCCCCCTCTTTATTTTAAAGATATCGTACCATTCGTCTTTAGGGAATTTCGTCATGGAATTTTGAAAACAATCAGGAAGAATATTAATTTCAATTATTGTCGGGGTACGAAATTAATTGATATATTGTTTTTTTTTTTTTGTAATCTTAAAAATAAACCTTCAACATGAAGTGTATCGAACATTTTTTTAAATGTAAATAAATCAATCTTTTATTTTTTTTTATGCATTAAAATTATAATTGTATGAGGTTTTGTTTTTCGGTAGTAGTAATTTTAAATTACCTTATCCGAAAAAATATTGTCCCTTTTTGAGCGAAAGTCAACAATGGCTACTAGTATTGCTGATATAATAATCAATCAGCAGCAGCTAACTATAACTTTGTAAAACTTATAAAGCTTTGTAAAATTCGTTTATGAACTTCTTTTGAAAAAAAAAGACAAAAATATTTTTTGTGCTTAAAAAAGTTAATGCTGTTTGTGGTTCTTTTTATAAAAAATACTTTAAGAAATACTGGTTTTCACTCAACTTTCGAACTTCTAGTAGTAATGACTTTCTAGTCGCCAATTTAAAAAAAAGATTCTACTTTTTTAGGCGATTGAAAAAAAGATAACAAAAATAATTTAGATTTTAGAGTGGAAATTAGTTTCGCAAATAAATTTAATGTAAAATGATCTCCCATTTCTCGGCCATTCTTGCCTTTTTAGTGCTATTTTTAAAATATTTTTTAAGCTGAAAACTTAAATAATTACTCTCCCACCAACTCAAGGTTCGAGTGACAAGCCCATCTCCTAAAAATGCCTTCTCTTGAACGTGTCGTACCTTTAACCTTACATCTGAGTGACAAGCCATCCCTTAAAAAAGTCCGAATGGCAACTTCCATCCAAAACAAAACCAATTCCTTAACCAATTCCTTAACCTTATCATTAACCCTAAGTCCTTAACCAATTCCTTAACCTTATCATTAACCTTAAGTCCGAATGGCATGCGCCCACCCTACAAAAAAATCCCACATAATCGTCTAAAAAAAAAAAAAATGGGGAAAAAAGCAGATGCCCATTTAAAAAAAACGCACAGGACTTATTTCCCATAGAAAAAATTGATATGTGCCCTAAAACGCTAGAATGGCTCGGAAATGGTAAATTATTCTACATTAAATTGATGTGAAACTAATCCCCACTCTAAATTCTAAAATAATAATTTTTTCTTTCTGCTAAGTTTTCAGGATGTTCACACGTAATTGCCCCTATCCCTACCACTAACCCGAAGTCCGAGTGGCAAGCCCCCTCCTTCCACAAAGACCTTCTTAAAGCTACACATAATCGCCTAAAAAAAAAAGCAAAAAGTCCCCCCCCCCAAAAAAAAAACACCCGCACAGTATTTATCTCCCATAGAAACACTGATTAATGCCCTAAAACGCTAGAATGGCCCTGAAATGGGGGATTATTTTACATTATATTTATGTGAAACTAATCCTCACTCTAAATTCTAAAATAATTGTTTTTGTTTGTTTCTTTCTGCCAAGTTTTTATGGGTGTTAACATGTAATTGCCTAAAAAAAATAGAATCTCATATTTTGTGGAGGTAAGGGGGTGATTTAGCGGAAGATGATAATCTACAATAATGCTAAAGAAATCTTGCAATATGTTCATTTTTAAACAGTCCTAGTATTAGATTTTAGTTTCTTGTACATAAAATGTATTACAATTCAACTTTGAGTTCTCTAACTTCTTTTTTTAATGGATACATGGTATTTTAAGGTATTGCAGCATATTTATGTGCATTTACTGCAGATTACTTGGAAACCATTAATTTCTGGAGATTTTCAGTGTCATATTCTGATTCCATGTACAAAAATACACTTATATGGTAAATTCCATTGCTTAATCTTGTGTTTTAACAAAGGTATAACATTTTTACTGAAAAATTAGTGTAAAAAATGTGACGAAACACATGGTCTTAAAGAGGGTAAAATATCCAATTGTGCAAGGCACAAAAATAGTCATAACTTCCTTATTTTTAATCAGATTTAAAAATCTTTAAAAGATTCTTTCTTAGATCATCAAGCGCTTTTTATATATGCCATTATTGAGATATTTTAAGCAATTAAAATTTTTTCATGTGTATTGCTATATATATATATAATGGTAAAAGATGTAATTAATATTCCAAATTAATGAAAAAAGAAAAATCAAAAATATTATTTATGTATTCATCAACGTTTCGTCTTTATTTCAAGACTTCCTCAGGATGATTGGTCTGAAGAAAATAACACATAAAGTAAAACATATTTAAAAGAGTGGTAGGAGGAGAAAAGCTTAAGAAGGCTGATTATGAAAAGATAAATCATGAGCTACAAATAGATGGTAGCAGTGGGAGAAATTGAGTTAAGTGTGGGAGGGGGGAAATGGTAGCAGTTAAATAAACATTGGTGGGACAGTCTTTATTTTAATTTCATAAAAGCTTTACTCTGTAAAAAATATCGGCGTAGTAGCTAATGAAAAGGGAGCCTTTGGGTCGCTCTCAAACTGTGGTCGAGCACTTTTCTTTTTCTCTATTGTTAAAACTTGGCAAAAATCGGATGTATCTGAATTTTGATGTCGGGCTTCCCCCCATTTTTTTGCCGACTTGGCATAAGACTAAAGTAAACTAAATATGGCTCAAATTACCAACTGTTATGCCGAGCTGCTGTGTTCTAAAAATGCATAATGCTCGTTTAATTAGTTTAGGAGTGAATCATAGAAATATATAAACATATACATATACTTAACTTTATATAGATACAGATGACAAATTGTAGGTGATTAGACAAATTAAACATTTTTGTAGAAATTACACTGTATTGGTCATAAGAGGTTCATGTTCATTTTTCTTAAGAGATCCCAAACACAACTTAATTTTTTTTACCCGATGTCATTCCAGTGATGTTAGATAAGGTGTCAGTATAAACTTGTTATTCGTGTGTTAATTTGGCACCTCACATATCTATGTGAGGTGCCAAATTAACACACTGGTCTTTCATTTAATTTTTTTAACTTACTAAACTTTGTGAAAAACTGGATTGAAACGATGGATCCTCCTCCCATCAGCAGCAGCCACATTAATAATCTGTCTAACGATTCATCTTTTTCAGAATCACGTGCAATTGGTGTCGCTACCTGACATCATCGCCCTCTCCTCCGGTGACTGTAACCTTATCGTTAAAATGCGTCATCGTCCTCGTCCTGCTTCTGGTTATCTACACGGCTGCGGTCATTATGTTCTTGGAACTGCGGCACTCGGCCAGCTATGTCAGTCAGCAACTGATCCGGCGCCATCCTCTTCCACCACTCACTTACCCGTTGTCCGGAGAGGATGGTGTTTCAAGGAGCAAGATTGAGGGTGGTGCCACAGGTGGAAACCATTACGGGATTGTCATTGACTGTGGTAGCAGCGGGAGCCGCGTCTACGTTTATCAGTGGCCGACCCATTCGGGCAACCCAAAGGAGTTGTTGCAGATTGAGCAACTCACGGATGCTCGGGGTTATCCGATTGTTAAAAAAATCACACCTGGTAAGTAAATCATAAAACTTTCTGCTTCTACATGCATTGTTATGATGATAATGATGAACATGTGTATATCATCATCATCATCATCATCTAATCGTAGTACTTGCATGAATTCTTACAACTCTGCTGCAATTCCATGTTAGTGTCAGGGATGTGAGTTTTCCACTTTTTAGTGGAATTCCGCATTTTTTAAATCCAGAAAAAGCGGATTTCTGTTGTCATATTTTGGCTGGTGGTCTCTGTCCCATTTGAGGGTTCTTGATAAGGTGCAGAAACGTGTCTGTAATTTGATTGCTTCCACTCTTTCTTCTCTGCACCCCCTCTCTTGCATGTATTCTTCAGAACTGTGATCTATGCCCTGCTTTCTTTGTTCCAGCTCGTTTGACTCGTTGGTCTAGTGGTCTCCATCAGTTCACTTTTTTGATACCTCATTGTAATAAAGCTTCCTATTCAAGTAGCTTCTTTCCAAGAACTGCAGGCTTTTGGAACTCTTTTCCTGCTGACTGTTTTTTTAAGGACAATAGGAATCTCCTGTTTTTGCGATAATCATTTGTTCTTGTTAGCTTCTTAAATCAAGTAGCTTCATGCCTTGTCTGGAGCAGTTTCTATTAAAAAAAAAAATTGCGAGAGCCTCCCATGGATGTGAGTTCTCCGCTTTTTGATCGAAATTCGTTTTTTTCTTTAAATAAGAAAAATAAGAACACCCTGATTTCTGCCAAATCACTAGAGCCTTATTTTTATGTTGCTGTTTAACTAGATTTTCTTTCTTCCTTTCTCTCTGGTCCTGGTTTCACTTCCATAGATCATCACACTGCATACACATTCCTGATAGACTCTTCCCTTGGTTGACAGTGGTAATGCTCTGCTGGTTAGTAATGGCAGAAGTTCCCTGAACTTATTCTATCCACTCCTAACTCTTGCAATCATACTAGCACCGACTCTACCCTGTGCTCCAATAGTATCACCAAGGTAAGAAAACTTCTGAATCACCTCAACCCAGATATATTTTCTCCACTTCTGAGTTCTCATCCATTTCCATGGTCCTACACTTCTTGTACACAAAATGGTTATTCTGATGATGATGATGATGATGTATTCTGCAGGTGAGCGGAATTGCAATTTATATCATCGCAAATCTGCTTGATATACGTAGATTATTACCCCAAAAGAAAACTAAGTTTTTTCTTTGTTTAACAGTTAAATGCAAAACAGGTTCGGAGTCCCTGAGCACCAAAAACTGCTTGATGTCTTTGCATCGTGTTTAGGAATTTTTGAAATGAGGATTGATAATTTAAATTATTCGAACTACTATTCTCATCTTGGTTGTTATAGTCACAACGTTTCAGCCGATGTAACCATCTTCTCAAACTTGGGAATATTTCTGTCGAACACAGAACTTTAAACTAGATGGAATTTTGAACTGAAGCCATTATCATGGGGGTAGATTGTTCTCATGACCGGGTAGCAGTGTTAAATTTTGTTATTCTTTAATTACTTTCACCCTCCAGAAAACTGTCACTTAGAATACATTGTTAACGAACTCTCGTAACCATTAGGCAATATTTGCACATGGATATTTTTTAACTTTTGATAATCTGTATAATTTTATGCAATTTAAATATGGTTGAAATCACAGTAAAATTGGGTAAAAAATACAGTGGAGGGTTTTATGTTCATTTGGGACCCCTTTATTTAAAAAAAACAAAAAAACAAAAGGATGAATATGACCCCTGCATAGATCATTCCTCCAAAATTTCAAGCACCTATGAGTTTAGACTAAAAATAGTTAAACCGACGGACACACATCTCACTTATTAATATAGACTATCTTGAGTTTTTAAGCTAAAAACTATCCATTGATGCTGTAAATTTTTGAGGGCGAGGAATCTAAAAATCATTGTTAGAAAGTAAGAAAATGAAGGGAAACACCCCATTTTAACCCATTTGTTTGTTGTTGCAGCAATTTTCAGGAGGCCATTCGAACCAACAATCCAGAGCCTGAAAATTGATAACTTTACTGCTTTGTAGGAAATATTTTGTAATTTTTTAAATCAAGATTTTCTAAAATGGTTGGGGTCTACGAAACCCAAATTTCTTATTTCTGAACGAATTTCGTTCGTCTGAAAAATTGGGTTCCTCTACTCCAATCTAGCTGAAATTGCAGATTTATCTTAGTTTTGAGCCAAATTTTATGGCGTGTCCATGATAAAAAATTTGAGTTTGGTAGTTTCAAAGCTGAATGATACGAGATGGAATGTCCCTTTGCTGCAGTTTCATGGTCATGCAATTCATCAGAAATATAATAATTGTTTGCTTTTTGCTTTTTGCTTCTTTCTATGCAGAGTATTAGGGATAAATTTTACACTTTTTGGAAAGAAAGAAAAAAACGGCCATTAATTCTGAAAAGGAATGTTTGCCAACTACAGCCTCCAAGAGGGACCTGAATCTAGAGCACACTGCCTTCATGGTATCTTTTGAGAGATGCTTGGACATCTAAATCTATAGTGGTGACCATTAAACCTAAGTCCCGGTTGGCAATCGAGAAAAAAAAAATTCCCTTCAAGTACACCAACTCTGCATAAAATCATACGGTAGTATAGAAAAAACTATTGTTATAATGTTTCTGCTTATTTTTGTTAAAATATTTTCTTTTATTTGCAAAACTTTGTACGGCAGCTATTTTGTGTACCTTAAACAGAATTATTACTTTCTTTTCTTACTGGAAAAGTATATTGTAGAGTGGTAGTGTCTGTTGGGAATGTCGAGACAGGAGATAGTCATTTTACTGAGTCGGCCATGTCTGTACGTATCTGACTTGAATAAGAAAAGGGTCACCAGAGTTTGAAGGAAAACACCAACGTTTTCTCTACAATAATATAAATATGTCTTTTATTTAACTGGGACAAGAATACAGGAACGTAGACATGTGAGTTGAGTTACTTGGTCAGCAGGCATCAAAATAATAATTCCAGTTGATCTTGAGTTTATTCCCGCCTCTCGTCGCCATGATGATGACGAAGGGAGAGAGAGGATGCCAATCTGTCTACGTTGAAGTCTCAATTTAAACTGATTTGTATTAGCCCGGCAAAATAGCTGGTCAGCCGGCGGAACTTAGTAGGCTTCCCGTGCATATGTCAGTGATGTGTTAATTGGCCGTGTATCAATACGCCGACTGAGCCACAACTCGACATAATGCAAGATATTGCGCGTACATATAAATAAAATAGATCTCTTATCTAACTGCTCCCTGGTGCTACCAGATCAGGCTGTCTGAAAACTTTGGCTTCCTGACCTAAACATTGATGTTTTTTTTTTCCTTTTCATTTGCAAAACTCAATCATGTTCTGCAAAGCCAAAAACAAAAACAATTTTCCTCTACAAAACAACCAAACCAAACACCATAAATAAATATTTGAAGATATAAAGAACTTGAAGCATAAAACTTTTATCCAAAATGACCGTATTTGGCATTAAATAACCCAGAAAAGGTTGATATGCTGTAAAACAAAACAACCATCATCTACTGCTACCAGTGTATTTCATGTTTAATTGAATCATTAAAAATATATTTTCTTTTTTCTGTAAAACTTTATATGGCCGCTATTTTGGGTACCTTAAACAGAATTATTACTTTCTTGTTGAAAAAGTGTATTTCAAGTACGAATATGCATGTGGCTAAAGAAATGACAGTGCCATTCATTTTTCCGCCTCCAGGTCTGTCCACGTTTGGTGACAATCCGTCAGCAGCGAGTGAGTATCTCCATCCTTTACTGACATATGCTGCTAACCATATCCCAGAAGAAAAACACTCCGAAACATTGTTGTATATTTTGGCAACTGCTGGAATGAGAGTCTTGCCGGAAAGGTAAGTTAATAAGTAAATATGTAATTATTTTTCAGAATTCTTGAGATGAGGATTGATAATTTCAATTATTCGGACTACTGTTCTCAGCTTAAGTGTTATTCTCACAACATTTTGGCCCATATAACCTCCAACCTTTTCAAGTGTATCTTGTCAAAATCTAGAATCATTCAGAAACATAATTTTTTTTTTTTCAATTTGAAATTTCATGTTTATTTGTTTTGTTTTTTTTGCTTTGTATTCACAAAACCAAAATCCCGTAAAATTGATTAAAACAATTGATGACCCAAAAGACATTATCATTATATTATTTTCATTTTTCATCTTGTCTCATGCTTGATATTAGGCGTTTCGTGAATGACTTCCAACTTTTCCTGTCCATTGCCATTTTGCTTGTGCTGCCTGCCAGGTTCAGGTTGTCATCAACTGTTCCCTTCTATGTCTTAAACAATCTACCGTGTCACTTCCGTTCTAATCGTCATCTGTTGACTCTCTCTTTCTCTCCCCCTCTCTATCTACCTATGTCTGTATCTGTCTCTTTGCTTCTCTTTCTTTCTCTCTCCCTCTCTATCTACCTATGTCTGTATCTGTCTCTTTGCTTCTCTTTCTTTCTCTCCCCCTCTCTATCTACCTATGTCTGTATCTGTCTCTTTGCTTCTCTTTCTCTCACTAACTTGCCATTGTTGTCAAGTTGAGTTAATAAAATAAAGAATTCGAAAATCTACCACATGACTTTGGGAAATAAAGATCAATGTGGAACACAATTTGGAGTATTTGGGATGACTATCAGTAGGCAACGTGGCCATACCAGTTTAAATGTCAGTGTGCGACATACTTTCTCGTGGAGGCCGATAGAGTAAGACCGGCAATTTTCTCCATCCAAGAAAATAATAAATGAATATATGACATGACCAATCATACACAACCTCTCTCCTAAGTTGATCCTTTTCATCATACATAAGGGGAAATTGTAACTTTAAAATCTTAAATAATATTTCAAATTTTAAAAATTTGATTTCCATTTTGTTTTCAGCACACAACAAAGAATTCTTGATGAGCTTCAAACTTCTATCCCGAAAGATTTCAAGTTTGTTGTGGCTGACAACCATTTTGAAGTGATTACTGGCAAACAGGAAGGCGTCTACGGTTGGATCTCTGTCAATTACATTCTCAATAAGTTTTCTCACGGCATTGAAGGTTTGTTCGTTCGCCTTAACGATTTATATTACATGTAAATTAAATATTTGTTTTCTGTTTTTTGTTTGACTATTTATCATGGATGTGAAGGAATGGCAGACCTATTTGTTACGGTAAAGACTTGGAAGAATGCTATGGAAAGTAAAGGTCTGAGAGTGAATGTTACCAAGACTAAAGTGATGATCAGTGGCTGTAGTGTTAGAAATTCCCCCACCCCTCCAAAAACTAGAAAGTTCCCCGCTCAGTTTGTGGAAAAGGGAGTCGGTGTAATTCAATTTTTTGTGGTACTTGGAAGCATTGAGTACAAAAGAAGTGTAGTGGAATTACTGGTAGGTTGAGAGATGATAATCAGTTTATGTGCAAGATGTGTAAGACAATGGAGATGGATGAGAACTCAGATGTGGAGAAAGTGGGTGTGTGTGTGTATATATATATATATATATATAGGCAAACATTAAATAACACTATGGGTGGGACATAATGGGTGAAAATTTCAGATTCATGCGAGTAGTATTTTTTTGTGTTCATTTATACATAAATAACACTAAACAATCAAACATTTTCAAAATTTTGCAAAATTCAGAAGGTGCAGGCCAAAAATAGCCGTTAGGGCTCCACGGGACTCAAAATCCATCATTTTTCGGTGAAAAAGTGGTTTCATGCGACATTGCAGGTCCTAAAACATCCTCAAAAGCTATGAATGGATATAGATGGTTAAATCTGATATAGTACTTTAATTTAGGACCATTTTCAGGCTGTGAAAGGGTTTTCATGAATGTAAAATAGCCAAAAACTAGTGGCCTGCACCTTCTGAATTTTGCAAAATTTTGAAAATGTTTGATTGTTTAGTGTTATGTATGAATGAACACAAAAAAATACTACTCGCATGAATCTGAAATTTTCACCCATTACGTCCCACCCCTAATAACAGTGTTTTTGCTTGATAAGACTTTTCTTTATTTTATCAATTTTCCGAATGTTTTCCGAATATATATATATATATATATATATATATATGGATGGCAAAGCTATTGAGTGTGTTCAGGTTCAGAAGTTTTATTATCTTGGTGATACCATTGGAGCACAGGGTGAGCAGGTGCTGACGTGATTGCAAGAATTAGGAGTGGATGGAATAAGTTCAGGGAACTTCTGCCATCACTAAACAGCAGTGTATTACGACTGTCAACCAAGTCTATCAGGCATGTGTACACAGTGTGATGATGTATGGAGATGAAATCTGCCCACTGAGGGTTGAAGACATCTGTTGGATGGAGAGAAATGATATGAGAATCATACGATGGATGTGTGATGTCAGTGTTAAAGACCCACTTAAATCTGATGACTTCATAGGAAGGTTAGTAGATGTATAACAGTTGAGGTAGCAGGTTTAGTTCACAGAACAAGGCCAAGTGGGAGAAAGTGATAAGGAATGAAAACCTTGACTACATCTCGGATGGATAAGTGATTTACTAACTGCAGTATAATAGAAGCTGCAGTCAGCTTTTCCTTAAGAAATTTAAGAAGCAGCTGCAGTGTCGATAAATAAATGTGATTCAGATACTGAATATTTGACATAGAATGCACGATTTTATTTGACATATTTGAAATATTTGAAAATATTTGACATTTGACAATATTTGCACGATTGTTCAGTAGAGTTGAGGGAGAAAGTGACGTGCTCATTTCTCCCGGTATTCATTTTCCTGAATGTAGGAAATAAAATGCAATGTTGATAACGTGTATTGATTTCATACCCTATATTTGACTATTTAATCAACTCTGAACAAGAAAAGGTTGAAGATGAGGAATTTCTTTTTACTTTGTTTTGGTGATGTATATTAACATCTTTGGTGATGTATATTAACATCTTTGGTGATGTATATTAACATCTTTTATCTATCTGGTATATTGCATATTGAATTTGAAATAGATAAAAATATGTTAATTTTATTTCCTGAGTGGAGGAAAAGTTGTTTTGTCTGTAAGGAAAAATTGAGAAAATGTTTGTTTCGCGTTGTATAAGTTTACATGTGTATAAATAAGATATGTGTGCCGATATTAACGTGCCTGTTTTGTTAGTGAGAGCATATGTGTGTCTAGGAACTTGTGTGCTTCGCCGGATGTTGTGTTTAGAAGTCCATGAAAGTCTCTCGTTAGTCTGTCGAGGCCCTTAACCAGGGGCTGGAATTAGCTTTTACGTATGTATGTTGTCTGTTGAAGAAAAAAATATTGGAACAAAGACAGCGCAAGCTGCATGTTTGGGTTTTTATAGTACATGCTGGAATTCTCTGATTGGCTGAAAGAAAATGTTGATTGGAGATTTTGTCAAATCAAGAAGTCGATACGTAAATACAACATTCCCGCCGCTGCTGCTGCTTTTGAACAAGGTATGGCTGTGAAGGAGGTCAATATTTTCCACAGTACTGTACATCCTGTATGTTCTCTGGTGACAGGACATGTTCTTTTAAGGAACATTTTCACATCAAAGTCAAAATTATATTTTACGGAAATTTGATATACACATTCTATATATACTAATTTGATATACACATTCTATATATACTAATTTGATATACACATTCTATATACACTAATTTGATATACACATTCTATATACACTAATTTGATATACACATTCTATATACACTAATTTGATATACACATTCTATATACACTAATTTGATATACACATTCTATATACACTAATTTGATATACACATTCTATATACACGTTGATTCCGTAAAAAATGCCACCCATGGAATCATTAATAAAACTCATAATCCTTTCAGCAATCCAACCATATTTGGTACAAATAAACTTCAATCTATGCCTGACTTGTCCACCAAGTTTCAGTCATGAATGTCCAACAGCCTTTGTATTTATTGTCATTTAATGACATACCATGATAGCTTTTTAATTTAGTGAGTGCTGGGACTCACAAATTATATTTTAATGCATAGCCAGGAAATTTTAATGCATCCTTGGAAAACGTATGTTGCGATTCCCACAATAAGATGAGAGAGAAAAAAAAGAAAATTTTAATATATAATAAATAAGTAAATAGTCCTTATTCGGTTTATGTATAAAAAATATAACAGTATAAATGTGAATTAGCCCCCCCCCCCCAAAGTATCACGTGACCAGAATTCAAGAATGTACATTCCAAGAAACGGTTGACCCTAAGAAGCTGCTCTTGATGTTTCGTTGCGGTTCTGAGCTGAGAATCCTTGTTCACCGACAGCTGTATGTACGATTAAGAAATATATTTCCCCGATTCTTGTCACATAATTAAATTGTTAAGTTACTAAGAAAATAGTGGGTAGGTCGGTTCGAATGTTCTTAGCTTGAAATAGTTGGGGGGGGGGGGACAAAAAATTGGAAGGTAAAAGAGAACACACATACCTGGTGGTTTTCTATGTGTATTACAATGTATCGTTCTTTATGAAGAAATTGACTTGCGTCTTTGGGACGCATGGATAAGATTTTACTGCATGTTTTTAGATTTTTATGCGTCTGACGCAAAACATGTAGCTATCGGCCTCTCTGAATATGCAGAGACACTTTGGTAATCGTCTCATCAATGGGAAGTGTGATCCTGACTGAGCTTCACACTTACCGGACCAATCACTTAAGCAATCTGTTTGACGCAACAAATCCTTTTGTCTACCAAAGTCTTTGATTTTCAACCATAATAGTAAATCTGATTGTTCCACAAAAATTTCTGTCCATTAACTGAAATAAAATGTTGGTGCTTCTTGCTGAAACAATCTGTGCTAAAAATTTTAAATAAAATTAAAAATTTTTAGGCAGACTTATTATCTCTCTTTATATAAAGTTAGGTATGTGTATATGTTTATATATTTGTATGTTCAGGATTCACTTCTAAACTAATTAACTAATCAGTATAAATTTTGGAACACAGCTGCTAGGTGTGGGGGATCAAAATGTGGTCTATGTTTAGTTTAATTTAGTTTTATGCAAAGAGGGTAAAAAGGAGTGGAAGCCCTTCATGAAAATTCAAATAACTTTTAACATCAATTAATAAATATTACCCTAATTTCAATTTCTTTGGAGGATTGTAAAGGACCTTCCGAGGGCATAATACGGACATCATCTCCCATCTGAAAATTCAAATATATCTGATTTGCATTGAATTTGATTCATAGTCATTAGACACTTAATTAGCAAGATTCCCTAAATTTCAATTTCTTAAGATCCCTTAAACTTGAGCCTTAAATTTTAGAGATTTTCTAGAATCAAAATCATATAATGGATTTTGATCAAATTTGGAATAAGGATTCTAGACATGAGGTTTAATATCATTATATCTTGATTTTAATTTTCGTAAGGAGACATTACTTTAGGAGAGTGGACCTTGGGGTTACTTTCAGCAGCCTCGTAACTCTTGCTTCTCCTATTTTGTCCTTTAGTCGTTACATTCTATGTGCGATGTTTCTGACAAAGGGGGAAGAATTGCTGTTGTCTGGGTCGGAATCTATCCATCTAGCACTTATCGTTGGCTAGTTATTGACCTTGAAGTATTATTTTTTTTAGCTCCTTACATCAAGTGGCTTCATGCCTTGTATGGAGCAATTTCCATAAAAAATTTTAAAAAGATGTGTAAAACTGTTCTGTTCGGGGGGGAATTAACTTTACTTGTCCTGGGACGGATATTCTTCTAATTATATACGAAAAAAAAATTGGATTATTTGTCTCCAAGAAACCTTCCTCAAACAAGAGGACAATATCAAAATTAAAAATTATCAGATATTCAGCCACACCCATGATACTGGACACAGTCTCTGGAGGGGTATCAATTCTAATGAGAAATGATATACCCCATAGCAAACTGAATATCCAAACCAATATCCAAGTGGTTGCCATTAAGGCGACATTACATAAAACAATGAATATATGTTAAATATATATTCCACCAATATAAATGAAAATGAGCTTAAGAAGCTAATTGACCAATTACCCACACCATTCATTCTATTGGGGGACTTTAATAGTCACAATACCCTATGAGGGTACAAAAATACGACAAAAAGGGTAAAATAATACAAAAATTAATGAAAATGATCTGTGCATGCTAAACGAAGGAACCCATTCAATGGAAGTAATTCTGCTATTGAGTTGACCATCAATAAAAATATACTTAGGACAATTAACCCAATTATTTCCCTTGGGAATTAAATGCAAACGTTCTGTGTAGGTTACTGGTTATATGTATATTTTTATACTTCTTTTTCTTCTTTGCGTGTCTTTGAAGTGTCATGTGATCATACAACAGTTTCCCACTTTTTTACACAGTCCTTTGCATTATTGTTGTACTCTGCAAGATCTTTCAAGCGGCACCGGTCGGGCAGTAGAGGGTAGACAAGGCATTGTATGGTCCTCCTTTCTATATTCACAGATGGTTGGGTCAGTTTTGTAACCCCATCTAGTCATAGCGATTTTTGATAACCCCATTCCCATTCTCAGGCAGTTGAATGTTTTCCGCTGGAGCCAAGGTTCTTCTAAACCGGAAGGGAGAACCTCAGAAGGGGGAGGGGGCAGTCTCATGTCGGTAGAAGAGGTAGGGGGGCATTTTTTAGCCGTCTGGTCCACGGCTGTAGTCTGGTTTCTTCCTGAGATGTTGTTAGAGGTTCAACAGGACTAAAGAAGCTTCTCCTTGATTTCTTTGAAGCAAGTTGAAAGACGAGCAATGTCTATACTACTACTAAGCTCTAAGTGTTAAGTACTGTTGAAGTAAATACTTAACTAAATATATATGTAATATATTTTTTAATAAGTTTATGTATATAACTAGAATCTATCTTGTGTATAACATGAAACTGTATCCGATAGCAAGGCCCCAATTTAGAAGCGTTGGGGAGTGTAGAGTCATTATTGGTTGTGAAGTTGTCCTCCTATATACTTCTTTGCTTCAGGAACCCTCACAACACGAAAATGCCTGAATATACTTCAGTGACAGACAAAACAACAAAATTCTCCTTTTCTCGTTACTTTTTGAACACACCTCTTTCTAATTCATACACAAATTTTTACAACTGCTTCAATAAAATAGATAGAAAGCAAGAAAAAGTCAACAGCAGCCGACTGGCCTAGTTTCAATGTTACTTTTTGAACAACAACCAGTAAGAATGAAATAAAGTATTTATTTTTCTCTCTTGCACACTGATTTGGTCCCTGGTGACCTCAAGTGAATGAATAATAGAGTGTTTTTTTTTTTTATCATAACCAGGTCGGGTTTATACAAAATCTGAACATGTATGATTTGAAAATATATCACGCAAATGTAAAACTGTTTTGTTTTTGTAATATCCAAGTATCATGAATCGAAGCAAAAACCTTTGACACATTTTAGAGGAGGAATTTTCAGTCATTTACAGTTTTTGGACCGTTTTTTCATCTTGATTGTGGCTACTAGCTCTTTTGCTCTTCGGTGCCTTGTGTCAAACTTGGGAACTGTCGTAGAACTTTTTAACCATAGACACCCGATTGAGATGACTAGGATGTTGCTTAAAGAGTGTGGGTTATCTAGAGGTTCCGAGTTCAAGGCAATTTAACAAGTTAACTGGAAGAATGGCACAAGGCTAGGAGAACAGAATGTGAACTGTGTAAACGGCTTGGTTCAACATTCCACAACGATTTCCGTGTTCAACACAAGGCACTTATGGTCGGAGAACCAAACGGTTAGAACATTGTAATAACAAAAACCAAGATGTAGAAATCAGTAGCTATCCCAAACTCAAAATTTTATATAGTAGCTACCCCAAATTTTATATAGTAGTTATCCCAAATTTATATAGTAGCTATCCTAAACCAAAAATGTTATATAGTAGCTACCCTAAACCAAAAATTTATTTTTGTTTTATCAAAACCTTTTAATGTGGAAACATAGATCTTTGCAAAACAAACAATTATACCAAATTTATTTTGCTAGCCCAATTAGTCACCAAATTATGACCATTCAAAAGTTTGTTAGAAATTAGAAAATTTGGCATCTTGTGTGCTATTGATCTAGTTTATAACTAAAAGTGTAGTTTTCAAACATGTAAAAAATCCTTACAAATGTAATGTCATCTTGTGGTAAATGAACACTAATCATAATGGAAGCAATAATTAAGCCAACCTAAACATTGCTTCTAACAAGAAAACGTACAACAATGACATAAACGCACGACTTTGACTGTTCATATAAGATTCATTTCAACAGCTAACAGATTGAATCTTCATAATATGAGTCATAGCACATTAGAAATGAAGTTAGAATTTTTTTATTGAATAGTAAATCAATAAAAAGAAACTTAGATTTGAACCATGTAAAAACAGATGGAAACACAATTTGATAATGGGGCAAAAATTTAATTCACTAAAGTTTTTAACTTGGACGTTTTTTGTGAAAGACAACTTAAAACTTTATATTAAACTCACGAAAGTGACGAATGGTTCTTTGTCTTTAAGATGTTTTTATCTGCATAGAAACACAATATCGTTCACTTTAAAAAATAAATCACCCATAAGTGAAAATAGTAACCTAACTTGAAGTAAACTGGAGAAAAAACAAACTATTAATGCCACAAAAAAAAGAATTGTATGTTTTTAAATAGAAAAGATGACATTTTGTTTGCAAATTTTGTCAAAATAACCCCAAAAATAAAGGAGTTATCGAAAGTTGAAATTGAAAGGAAATTTCAATACATTTACCCTTCTAAACATTTTATTCAGGCTGCAAACAAAGCAAGAAGCACTCTATTTCTCATTTGACGTTTTTTCTGTAACTCACTCCCGAAATATTTCTCCCATTTTATGTCTCCCTCGTCAGACAACTGTTTGAGTATGGTGGCCAGGCCTCTGCTCCATATCTAATACGTGATATCCAGTACCTGGAGAGAGTTCAAAGACTGGCTGCTCAAATGGTGCAGAGTCTATGGGATCTGCTCTATGAAAGGCGACTCAAGAAACTTAACCTTTTCTACCTTGAGCGCTGACGGTTACAGTGATCTCATTTTGACCTACAATCTTCTCAATGATCATTACGACATACCTCAAGGCCTATTATTCACTCTTGCACCAGAAAGAGGTCTACACGGACACCACAAGAAACTATTTCACCGCCGATTTCGATTGGACCACGGGTGGGCCGCTTTATCAATCAGGATCTCTGGACCTTGGAATAGACTTCCAAGAGAGATAATAAATGTGCCAACAACGCAGCAATTCAAGGTGAATTTGGACAGGTGCTGGGCTACTGTATCCTCTTCTGTGTAAATTTCTACCACTCTTTCTCTACATGACAACTGAAACATGTTTGTTTTATTTTTTGCCAAATTAATTGAATTGAATTTTCTCTAAACTCAATTTGAAAGCGTTAGGGAGTGTAGTCATTATTGGTTGTGAAGCTGTGCTTCTATATACTTCTGAGCTTTAGGGACCCTCACAACACGAACATGTCTGAATATACTGAGCCAACAAATGTAAAACTTTTTTCTTTTTTTTTTGTAATATCCAAGTATCACGAACAGAAGCAAAAACCTTTGTCACATTTTAGAGGAGGAATTTTCATTATTTACAATTTTTGGACCGTTTCTTCAGCTCTTTTCCTCTTAGGTAAGGTAAAGGTCGCATAGCCTGGATGCGCACGAGTGTCGTTGCCGACATCGCACACTGCCCATGGCCGTAGCGGCAGTGATTTGTTAAGAATCACTGTGTCTAGGGCACAGCATATGGAAAGCGGAGCCCATCCCTCTCCTTCCGCTGCCTTGAACCTTCCCTGAGTTTTAGTCAGGTACCCATTTACTGCTGGGTGGACAGAGGGAGTTTTCAGACCCGAAAATTCGCATGCCGTGAGTGGGATCGAACCCGGGTCGTCCAGCCCAAAGACAAGTGCTATAACCACTCGTCCACAGGCCCTCCCTAGGTGTCTTATGTCAAACTTGGGAACTGTCATGGAACTTTTTAACCATAGACACCTGACCTAGATTACTAAGATGTTGCTTAAAGAGTGCGGGTTATCTAGCGGTTCCGAGTTCAAGGCGATTTAACAAGTTAACTGGAAGAATGGCACAAGGCCAGGAGAACAGAATGTGAACTGTGTACAATTTGTGTAAACGGTTTGGTTCAACATTCCACAACGATTTCCGTGTTCAACAAAAGGCACCTGAAGTAGGTCAGAGAACTTTGGCTGGAACATTGTGATAACAAAAACCAAGATGTAGAAATCAGTAGCTATCCCAAACTCAAAATTTTATTTTGTAGCTATCCCAAACCCAATTTTTTTATCAAATTAATTGAATTTTATCACTCTAAACTCTAAGCTGGTTTGTGATGTCTAAAATCAGTGCACAAATTGTAAATAGCAAAATGTTTGACCTTTTTGTTATTTTTGCTCATTTGAAGTGTTCAATGGAAACTTGTCTCACTAAATCATGTGACAGGTGCCGTTTCTCACAACGTTTTTATTTTTCATTTATTTATCTCTGTCTTCTGCACTTCGTTGTGCGGAGCAACATGTGCACTAATTACGTCTGCCCCAAAAGCCTCATTTTTTTTTTTTTGTATGATATTGATTGTGTTCCATGTACAATAGAGATAAAGGTTTCTGTGTTGACGATGTGGGAGGTTTTGAAACAGGTGACGAATTGATTGAATTGTGTTCGACTGACTGGAGAATATATATCTATATACATGGACTAGTTATTTACAAATGAAGCTTGTACTCCAAATAAAATAAAAACAAAGGTTATATTGAAGCGGTTAGCTCCAAAAATGGCTTCCAAATTTTATCGATTAGTTTTGTTTGACTTTGCAAGTGGTGACAGGGCAAAATAACTCACCATATTAATTTGTTGTCTGATTTTTGCAGATTTTTTTCTTTCTAATTATTTTTATTTTACAAAAATAAATTTTCTTTCTATTTTTTGGGGGGGGTGGGGTGGGGGGGTCCATTGTGCAAATTATCCGCCGTATAAAAGACATTTTTTTTTTTTTTTGGCAATATTCTGCATTGGATATGTCATCATTATGATGTTAAATTTGTAATATATTTCAATTTCATTTTTAATAAACACTGTTTGATTTTATTTCTTTCTTACAAAACAAAACATACTCTCTCATAACCCTACCACTACCCTATAGTCTGGGTGGCAACACCCTCTCCAAAAAGAAAACCTTCTGAACAAACAAGAAAGAGAGTCGTTGCCACTCAGACTTAAGGTTTTGGAAGGGTTTTTTAAGTTGCAGAAAAATGCTAATCTTGAAGAATAATTTGGGATATTTGCCAAATAATTTTTTTTTTTTAAATCCAGAAAACAAATTATTTGCAAAATAATCTGCAAAAATCGGACAAAATATTAAAAAAGATTATTTTACTGTGTCACTGCTTGCAAAGTCAGACAAAATTAAACAGTAAAAGTTGGCAACCATTTTGAGAGTTAACCGTTTCCATACAAACAAAACTTGGCATATTAATCGAACGGTGGTGGGGGGTGAGGAAATACAAGTGATTACACGTTTGTTTTTCACTTACAAAAATTTGAATCTGTGGCAATCTTGCTTGAGATGTAGGCAGGTAAGATATGGGAGTTTGTACAAAATTGTTATTGCCAGAAAAGCAAATCTTAAAGATGTTTACCTATTTTGGGGGTCAAATCTGGAAGTAATTGGAATTTGATCCATAGTTATTAGACACCAATTTCAACTTCTTCTTAAGACCCCTTATGCTTAAGCCTTAAATTTTAGACATTTTCAAGAATCAAAATCAGGTATTGGATTTTAATCAAAATTTGAAGAAGAATTCTAGATAAAAGGTTTATTATATTGTGATTTTAATCTTGGTAAGGTGATATAAAAGTAGTGCAAAACGGTTCAGTTTGGAGAATTAATTTTACCTGTCTTAAGACGGGTATTCTAATTTCTAATAAAATCAAATTTTACTTCTCGTTAACTTATTGATTTATTAATTGAAAGAATTTGCGTGTTACATGTAAGCAACCTTTGGATCTATTGCAAAACATCACATTTAGTATGTCGTGGTAACGGCTTATAGAACACAAGATGCACCATCTTGAATATTATAGTCAATTATGGATACCAAAAGCCCATCATGGAAACTGAAGTATCATTCGAGATATGAAAGAAGGGGTACAGAGAAGTAGTCACAAGGATTATTGCATTGGAAACCTTGAGTATCACAAGATTTTTATAATGCAGAATATGAGATGATCGAATTTGAATTCTTGAAAATGTAAAACGAACCAAAATATGATAGAAAAAGAATTCTTATAAAAATAGGTCAAAGAGAACAAGCAGCTTGATGATTCATGCCAATAAACATTGGGATTTCTTTTGCCAAAAGAGAGAAAGAAGGATGGAGGGGGTGGGGGTAATTACTGGACAAGTTTTGATAGGTTTTGTGATGGCATAAAGAGTGGAGGGTATTCAAAGCTTTCAGAAGAGATTTAAAAAAAAATCTAAACTTATTCAAAATTATACTGATCTTTATAAATAAGTATCACAAACCAGTTTAGAGTGCGAAAGCCGGTAAATATAGTGAAATTTTCTTCAGTGTTCAACTTGCGATATCTCATTTATTTTGGAGTTATTTTAATGAAATTTGGATATAAACAAAATTTAATCCTTTTTCTTTACAAAATGTATAATTCTTTCTCTCATGTCATTAATAGTTTTCTTTTCCAGGTTACTATTTTCAGTGACAGGCGATTTATATTTTAATGTGAAAAGAAATGTTGGGGTTTTAAATTTGAGGTGCGTCATATTGTGTCTCTATGCATATAAAGATAAAAGGCCATTCGTCAATATGGTGAGCTTAATATAAGGTTTTAAATTGTCTTTTACAAAATAAAAATCCAAGTTGAAAACTTTAGTGAATGAAATACTAAAGAAATTTTTTTTTTATCAAATTTCCATCTGTTTTTACATGGTCCAAATATGAGTTTTTTGGGTTTTTCTTTTTAAATTTACTATTAAAAGAAAAATTTAGCAAGAAGATTCAATGTGTTAGCTGTTGAAATAAATCTTATATGAACAAAGTTGCACTTTCCATGTCATTTTTGTATGTTTTTTTGAGAAGTAATGGGATTTTTTCCAATGTTTAGGCTGACTTGATCTAATAATTATTGTTTGCATTATAATTAATTTTCATCTGTCACATGATGGCATTACATTTGTAAGGATGTTTCGCTTGTTTGAAGTCTACATTTTATACACTGAAAATTGTTTTCTGGACGGCAAATTTTCTAATTTCCAACAAAATTTGAATGCTTATAATCCGGTGACTAATTGACCTACCAAAATAAATTTGCTACCATTGATAATGTTTTGTAAAGATGTATGTTGCCACATTAAAAATTTGATCTGTATGTTAATCTATTACTATTCTAAATATGAATTGAACAACGTTTGTTTGCCTTAAGTTTTTGTTCCTATAAAATAACTACTAAGAAAACTGTTAGAATGAAGACATTTTCCCTTACTTACCTTGAGTTCTTCAAAAAATAAACACATATTTATTAAATTATGCGACTTCAAGTGTGTCTGTGTGTTTCTCATCTCCACATTAATCATTTGTTCTTTAATATTAATCGATTAGTATTTAAAACAAACTTTTAAAATTCCTATTTCACAAAATAATTTGATTACAAAATTAAAGTCACTAAAATTGATGTCCATTTCTTCATAAACAAGTCAGTCTTTTTTTTGTTTTTGTCTTTTATTCCTGAGCAACGCCGGGTAGATCTAGATAGAAGATAAATGAATTCATCTAAACACTGAGTTTTCTTCATTCGAAGATGAATTTGTTTTTTAATTTAAAATTGCATGAAAAAATTCTCTTAAATGAAGAATTATTTGTTCTGTTTTTTCCCCCTATCTAGTCAACTGCGGAAAGAAAGAAAGTCGTACCGTAATTGAGGAAATGTTTGTTAAAAAGCTTGCGGCTTCTTCTTCTCCGAGAGAAGCTCCATCCACCACCGTGAACAACCATTCCACAACCAGCGTCACGAGTGCCAGCAGCAGTTTAGTCCGCAATGGCACTGAACCACTGACGAACGGCAACAAAAGCACAGGTAACCAACCACCTACTGCAGAAACACTAAACAGTGACAGCCGAAGTACGGGCGACAATCTTGGTCGGTTCACCCAAAACAAATCTCTCGGTTGTGGCTTTATCTATGGCAAAATATTCACTTTCCCAACATTTATTTATGAAGATCACACGTTTTTAAATTCTCTTGACTGGAGAAATTTTGTTTTTGTATTACCTATTACTACGGTGGTATCTTATTTTCTTTACCTTAAAAAAATAAGACCAAGATGTTTTGGGGTTTTTTTTCTTTTGGTACATTTGTAAGTAACACCTTCCTTTTCTATATACTTTAAAAACACAAAATACATGCTAAAATATACCTTGGTTCTGGGATTGAGTTATGTTTGAAAAAATTCTGTTTTAATTGTTCTAAATAGTTGTTATTTGTACTTAACTGTATAAATCACCAATCTCCCTCTTAGCTGTCTATGTATTTCTCTCATTCAACAACTCTAATATTCTTAAGAGACCTGGGAGAAAAAGTGACTCTCTTGTTTTCAGCATCACCATATGTAATTTACATATGTGTGTCTGCACGCATCACAAACACTTATGTCAAATAGATGGCAAAATGATAAATCTCTTTACTTTTCGATGTGAGAATAATACAAAATAATAATACTCCTATATAATAATAATAATAATAATAATAATATGGGTAATAAGAATAATAGTAGGTATCCATCAGTCAGGGTTGATGATGAGTAGCATACCAGTTGTGTGTTTCCACTGGAGCATCGACATCTGTGGCTGTAGAGGGTGTAGCAAGAGTGACAGTCTCTGCAGCAAAGGTGTTCTGTCCCTGGTCCACTGGAGCCGCCACTTTGCTTTCTGTGGACCCGCCTCTCTATGGCGACTTGTGTCAGTTTCTCCTCCGCTGACTTGAGGTGTTTCGTTTGGATCGGTTGACTGCCAGGACTCTGTGTTGATGTTCACAGATTCCATATTGTGCTTCACGACATTGCGGTATCGCAGATGTGGCCATCCAGTAGGCCTCCTTGCAGAGGCCATGTGGATAATAGAAGTAAAGAGGTAATAACAATAACATAGAAGTAAAAGAGACTTATAATTCTTAGTGATTCCGGTGCTACCAGATCAGGCTATCTGAAATTACTGGCTACCTGAACAAAAATATACACAACATTGATGTTATTGTTATTTCCTTTGCAAAACTCAATCATGTTCTGCAAAGCCAAAAACAACATAAAAAATGTTCTTCTACAAAACAACCAAACGAAACATCATGAATAAATATTTGGAGATATAAAGAACTTGAAGCATAAAAACTTTAACAAAAATGACCGGATTCAGCATTAAATAACCCGAAAAGGGTTGATATGCCATAAAATAAAACAACAAAACTAAATTTTTAATGAGTCAAGAAGAATCTCTCTAAAGATATGTCATAATTTATGACTTTTTGAATGAAATCAAAGTAGAATAAATGGTGGTTGTGACACAACAGATAACGTACAATGATTTTTGTTTTCTTAAGGCATAACAAATAATAAGTGCTATTGAATTTTTTTAATTGAATCAATTTCGTTTTGGTTAATCTCAGTTTTGTATTGTCTCCTCTTACCAATGTTAAGTCAATTTTGTACCCGATATTTTGTTTAATTCTTTCATAGCTGATATTATTTTTTATTCTTATTTATTTATTTTAATCCTGTTCGTATTGAATGACCGTGTGAGAGACAATGCAGGAGCTATTCAATTCCGGCAAGAAAGAAGTATTTTTCACAAAGCTTGACGAATTTCAGTGCTATTTTTGGGGAGCTGGATTTTCCCCTGCATTAAAAACCAATCTTGTGTCTAACTCTGCTCTCGTGGGGAGGCAAGTAAATAGAGACAAGAAACCAAAACACAAAATATACAAAGAAACAAAAAGACTGGATTAATTTCATTTCGGTTATTCCCCGTTTTGTATTGTATCCTCGTACCAATGTTTAGTCAGTTTTATATCCAACTAACTGGACCCGTCGCCCGGCGTTACCTGGGAGAAATATAAAAGAATGAATTAAAATTTGTCAACATCCGACAGAACGCAAATAGGTCACATCGGACAATTGTAATGTTCAGTTTAGAATTATGGAAGGGGGTAGGAGACGCGATTGTAGGAGTCTTCCTGCCCATAAAACCAATTCCCCCCCCCATTATCTTTGTATAGAAATTCCCTTTTTGTTGTGAAGAAAGAAAAAAAAAATGAGCACTACTGAAACACAAATATAATTAAGGTACCCTGCAGAACACGAATAAACCATGTGTGTTCCAATAGAAATGATGAGTTAAAGTAGTACATTGATTACTTTTAAAATTACTACATAATAACGTTGAATTTAAAAAAAAAACGGCCTATAGTCCTCACTTAAACGAAGCCTGTAAGCTGGCATGCGTTTTATGTTACGATCCGCTAGAAGGCGATCAAACGTAGGGTTCACCAGTCACACATTTTAGGTCATTTCTATACGAAGAAATCAATATTTTTCCAATTTTTGGATATTATGCATGTGGAAGGTGTAGGATTTAGAAAATGTCAACTGTATGGCATCTGTCGAGTTTGTTGGCATCTGTCGAGTATGTTGGCATCTGTTAAGTATATTGGCATCTGTCGACTTAATTCGGAAGTCAAGTCGCTGAAGAAATTGTAACCGCGATGTTGAATAATAAAATACTGCAAGGAACTAATGATACTAAACGAGCAGGAGCAATTGTTGTTGCAACGGGGTTCACCCTGGTCGGGTTAAGCTGCCTCCTTCTCTGGCCTGCATCAAATCTTGAATCATAGCGGCCCATGCACGGCGGTCCTGAGCAAGGTAATGCATGATTCCACCATCGAAGACTGACCACCTGTGGACCTGAGAGTTCAGCAAAGTCCTACTGGATGGTTCTTGTCCAAGTCCTCAGCTGTCCACATGATACGCTTGCGTCACCAAGGCAAAAAGAAAGCGAAGATTACATTGCGAATTAGCTCTCCCTCCGGGTAATGAGCGGCATGCCCAAACCATCGAAGACCTTGCTGCAACATGACAGATGGCAGACTTTCGATCAAAATATTGATGAAGAACAGCAATTGGAACACGGTCGACCCAGCGACAATGCCCATCTACACATACATTCAATCTCCTCTCCTAGTCTTTTCACTCTAGACAATGGCATTTACAGATGTTCACAATCTCCCATGTCCTATACTAGTCTTAGTCACTCCTTCCTTTTCACTCTTTTTTTATTTCTGTTTTTCTATAGAACTCATTTACTCATTTACTTAGCATTCCTATAATGTTGAACATTTCTCCAGCTCTCCTGAACCAGTCTAATTTAACATATAAAGTTTTTAAAAGTTGGAGCTAAATAACAATTGAGCTGACAAATAAAATTTTCATTTGTTATTGTTGTACCATGTTATTGGTAATATAATAATGTACTTTGCTACAAATTATTTTTTAAATTACTTAGACCAGCCCGAACGACTGGTAATATTAAACATTTTTAAATAATCACCTAAAAATAAAGATCAGCTTACGTCAGTAATAAAAAAGAAACTTTAATAGACTTTCAAAAGATTTAAGATTTTTCTTCATTTTTTTTTTAACAAAGATGATGAGTTCTTCTTTTTTTTTTATCACAATACAGAGATTTGTTGTGAAAAAAATGGGTAATATTTGAAAACTATTAAAGCAAAAAGTCATGTGACACATCATTGTCTCAAAGCATAAGCATAACTCAATAATGTCAAGAAGAATAACTCATATTTTAGCTTGAAGAATATAATAGCAGTTATCTACCTTACAACTAAATTTTTTTCTGTATAAGTTTAAAAATGTGCAAACAAATAAAGAAACTAATAAACTAAAATGACTTAATTCGATCCCGGGCAACACCTGGTAAGTACAGCTAGTAATACCTAAACTAGCAGTAACAGTGGCATCTGCATATACTCGTAATCACTTATCCTCGTCTTTTTCACTTGTTCCTTTTTCACTGTTTTTCTATTCGTTCCTTCTACTACTCAATATTTACTGTTTTCTTTTCTAACACATATGATATGCGTATACACACTCCTTCTTTGCTGGTTTAGTATTATTAAACTGAGATAGTGTTCAAGAGAGATGGAGAAACATGGTAGGTTTGTTGGACCATCCGTATCTAAAAACGTCTGATTTTCATAAATAAATGGTTGGCAGATTTAGTTCTTGTCATTGTTTAGAAATTTTTGACAGCATTAAGTGTTTTTTTTTTGTTTTTTTTTTAAATTGTTTGTTTTTTGGAGAAGAGATTTTGTTATCTTTTAAGTAACAAACTATATCTGACTTATGAGACAATCCTTTTCTTAATAATTGTTTCATGTATTTTCACAATAATATAATAACCCTTAACAAGATACAGATATATATATTTTAATTTTTTTTTTTTTATACTTTTGTTCACCCTAAACAAGGCATATTACCACTGAAGCATAAGGGGCTATTGTGATAGGGACCAGATTTATAGGAGGCAACATGGGGGTGGGGAGTTAAATTTCTGCATGTTGGTACAGTCGGGGAGCAGGGAGGGAATTCACAAGGCAAGCGGTTTGAGGAAAGAAGCTATCAGAAACATTTTCTGGCATCTAAGGACTGCTACAGTGAAGGGGTGTGATTTTGCTGCTAGTCGGGTTGGTCGGGGGTATTTACATTAGTTTGGAAAACAGTGCAGATTAGATTAGAAATTCTTTTTTAAACTCTCTCTTCGAGGGAGGGGCTAGTGATTGATGTACCAACCCATATTTGGCAACAATACTCCATGCACGGGTGAATAGTGGCTTTATAGAGATATAGGATGCTGGCAGGTGTGAGAATTTTTCTAGCCCGGTAGAGAGAACTTACCTTCTCTGCGGCAGACTTGGCAGCATCTTCTATGTACTTATCCTTATTCATGTTGCCTGAGAATGTCAGGCTGAGGAGTTTAAACGTTGGAATCTCGAAAAGGGTGCTATCGGCCATGACAATCAATGGTTGGAAAAGTGTCTTATAATTGTTAAAGGAAATGAGATTTGTTTTTGTAGCATTAAATGGGACCATCCATTTTTGGTCCCATTCTATTACAGGCTGGAGGTCATTTTCCAAGGATTCAGCCATTGCCTTGCATGTGTGGGCATTCGATTTGCCCTTATGCCGGGAATAGAACCTGTGTCATCAGCAAATACACCCATCTCGGATGCAATTGCATCAGAGAGGTCGTTTATGAAGATCAGGTCTAATATAAGTCTGCATTGATATGGTGTTTGGACGTACAAGCATTGAGGGCGACCTGGATCTTTCTTTTAGTTAGGAAAGATTTGATTATATTAAAAATTCGTCCAATAATCCTGTACGAGTTGATTTTCCTAAGACCTTCATGCCAGACCTTGTCAAAGGCCTTGGATATATCAAGCGCTACCGCCCTAGCTTCACCTAACTTATCCAATGTGCGGTATATACATTCAGAGATGACCAATAGAATGTTTGCCATAAAACTTGTCACTATAATTAATTATTTTTTCACTTATTTCTTTCAATAGGTTTCTTAGAGTAAAGTTCAGATTAGAGCACAGGGTGGAGCAGGTGCTAGTGTGATAACTAGAATTAGGAGTGGATGGAATAAGTTCAAGGAACTTCTGCCATTACTAGCCAGCAGACCGTTACTACTGTTGACCAAGAGAAGAGTCTATTAGGCATTGTACAAACGGTTATTTTAATTTACTTTGAATAAAAAAAAAATAGAAGCAGATGTCGTATAACAAACTGACTGAAAGGAAATTTATGAATGTAAATTGAATTTGATACAACATTTTGAAATCAGCCTCCACTTGTGGTCGTCAGCTGCACCAGGAGTTGACCTTCTTCAGTGGAGCACGCCCTGTCTCATAATTAACAAGATATGTTTGGCGGTGAAATAGACAGCCTGTTCGGAAAATCGATGACATAACATCAGGATTATGTTCTATACACTTGGTTTCCAAATTCTAGGCCATTGATACAAATAACAATCAACATTCTTTATTATAAACATCTAACACATACAATGTGTGAACTGTTATTGCTACATATAAGATAGATAAACACTATACCACTGGTGCTACCAGATCAGGCTATCTGAAGATACTGGCTTCCTGACCAAAAATGCATCAAGCATTGATGTTTTTTTTTCTTTCCCTTTGCAAAACTTAATCATGTCCTGCAAAGCTGAAAAACAACAATTTTCATCTATTAAAACAACCAAACCAAACACCATAAATAAATATTTGAAGATATAAAGAACTTGAAGCATAAAATCTTTTACCAAAATGACTGGATTCGGCATTAAATAACCCGAAAAGGGTTGATATGCCATAAAAGAAAACAACAAAACCAAGCACTATAAATAAATATTTGATGATATAAAGAATTTGAAGCATATAATCTTTTACCAAAATGATTGGATTCAGCATTAAATAACCCAAAAAGGGTTGATATGCCTAAAACAAAGCAACCCACCTAAACAGGATCACAGGTGAAATTAAGCCTGGGCCTGGTGTTGCCACATACACCAACAAAACCATGAAAAATGACACCAAACAAGCTCATGATCAAAATTAGTAAAAAAGTAATTTATTAAGAGTGTAGTTATGTAAATGTGTTATAATTAAATTCAACAAATTTAATTTGGTATTTTTAGACATGTGAAATTCAGCTGCACCCTGAGTTTGAATTTAGTAGAGAATAAATTCGGATTCGGACATACGGGTATAGAACAACTCCCTAAAAATCTGTTTTGGACTCCTCTTTGTTTGTGAAATCGGATCAGATTTATTTGAGGCACCCCAGAATGAGATGAGCAACCACCAAAAGGACACATTTTTTTTTTTTTTGCTTCCGGTTGAATCATTTCAATATGATGTATACACACATTTGTAACTTTGCCTTCACAGATTTTCTTTTATTGAAAAAATGTTTTATTTATAAAAACTTTCACTAAAAAAAATAGTTTTATTTACAAAACGTTTAGTTTTGTAAACTTTGGAAATTTATTAAAAAGATTTTTAAAATACATAGTTTTATTAAAAAACTTTTTGGGTATAACAAATATAAAACAAAACAAATATAAAAAATAGATAAAAAGTTGTGCAAAGATGGTGGCACAATTTTGTTACGGATTTGTGACATGTAGGCTAAATCATAGGTTCAAAAAAAAATATAAGAAAAGGAAAAGATGTATCCTTTCTTAGAATTCACTCAAAGAGATCAACAGAAAAAGACACAAGACGGAATCATTTTCAAATAAATATTTATTTCTAGGACTAAGGTATGGAAATACTAAAAATAAAAATAAGTTTTAACTGAAGGAAGGAGTTTCTAGATATGAAATACAAAGGAAACGTGTCACAACAGGAAGAGGTACTTAGCTTTTTCCTCCACAATAACAATGAGGACTCCGTACGGACTCTAGCACTTAAAATTGCACTCTGTATGGACTATAGCAGTTAAAATATGCACTCCACATGGAGTATAGCACTTAAAATCGCACCCCATGCATTTTTAATTTTAAAAAAAAGGTTTTATTTACAAAACTTTTTGTTTAAGTAAAATGTATAAGCAAACGAAATAAACCATTTTTTTTTTTTTAATATTTAAATGAAAAGATGTTGTGCAGAGATAGTGTCAGACAATTTGAAATGAGCATTTTTTGTCATTTGTCGTGCCAATCTGGCCGAACTTCCAATGTGTTCTCACTGAAAGTCAAGAATCAAGAATGGATGACCGACGAAATTCTGAATCTAATGAACCAGAGGTGTGAAGCAAAGAATGATCCCAACAAATACAAAGAGTTGAATAAAATTATCAAAGTTAAATGTAAGGAGCAGAAAGAACGATGGTGGAACGACAAGTGTGACGACATTGAGCGAAATCCATTTACAGTTCATGTACAGATGACTACATGTTCTAGAACTAAGTGCATCCGAGCAAAAGACAGTATGATTCTGATGGAAAAAGGGCAAATCTTAGAACAATGGGCCGAATATATTGGAAATTTATTTGATGATGTAAAAGGTGAAAGACCTAATAATATAAAGAAAGGCATGGATGGTCCGAATATTCTTGAACACGAGATCAGAGCAGCAATACGAAAGGCGAAGATCAAAAAAGCCCCCAGTCCAGATGGCGTATATACAGAAATGTTGAAGATTCTTGACGACTTCGGAATAATTAAGGTAACAGAAATCGCCAACGATATATACAATAGTGGAAATATCCCGGACGATCTAGCTAAATCTGTGTTCGTTACCAATTGCACCTGGTAGAGACCAGGTGCAATTGAATGTGAGCTCCATCACACAATCAGCTTAATAAGTCACATCATCAAAATCATTTTGACAGTACTTTTACATAGACTACATAGAGCAATAAGACTCAGAGGCTTCATAAAAGACAGAGGCACGCGGAACACAGTCTTCCTCATTCGTATGCTCGCTGAAACATCGATTGAACACCAACAAGATCTATATGTATGCTTTCTGGACTACAGCAAAGCGTTCAACAAAGTCCGACATGAACCTTTATTACAAATGCTAGAAGACCTCGATATTGATGGCAAGGACATTCAATTAATACACAACTTGTACTGGGACCAGCAGGCAGCTGTTCGTGATGATGATGAAATGAGTCCATGGACAAGAATACAACGTGGAGTAAGACAGGGATGTGTACTGTCTCCGGATCTTTTTGTCTTTATATTGTGAAAATATCCTGAGGCATCTGGATGGTTTAGAGGGTGTTTCGATTGGAGGGCGTCAGCTGAACAACATCCAATATGCTGATGATACCGTACTAACGACAACATCGAGTTAAGACTTGCAAAAACTTCTTGACATAAACGTTAAAGAAAGCGAAAGATACGGATTACAACTGAATGCTAAAAAGACCTTTTACATGGCGATTTCTGGAAAACCTCGAATCCCCGCCTCTGAAATCAACATTGGAGACACTGTAGTCTCGCAACTACAATCATTTAACTACCTTGGGTCAGTGATAACATCAGATGGAAGATGTAGGGCAGACATAAAATCTAGATTTGCCCAGTGAAAGAGTGCGTTTATGAAGTTGTCTTCTGTTTTTCAGTCTCGTACCGTTTTGCTGGAGACCAGATTGAGGATACTTCGAGCATACGTTTAGTCTATTCTACTTTATGGATGCAAGACTTGGACTATATGTCCTAAATTAGAAACTAAACTTTTTTCCGTGGAGACGGTTTATTCGCCGGATGCTGAATATCAACTGGAAGCAGCATGTAACCAATGAGAAGGTGTGGAGGCGATCTGGATACAAACCCGGGCATTTAATGCAGACTTTAATGAAAAGACAAATGACTTTTATCGGACATACATATATAGACACTAAGGACTCAAACATTTAGTTATTACTGGTAGAGGGCCTGGCTGTAAGCCAGTGGGCAGACAAAGATATAAATTTATGGACAATATGTGTAGGTGGACAAACTGGAATGCAATGGCACTATTTCGTTCATTGGATAATAGGACAATGTGGAGGACCATAGTCGCCGACGCCTTACGAAGGCAGAGCCGTCCATGATGATGATGATTTTTTTTAAATATTGGATTTTTCGTTATAAAATCTATAATTTATTATAAGCAATAAAATCGGAAGTCAAAAGTAAAAAAAAGTATGTTTTAAGACTAAATATGTCCTTTTGGTTGTCTTTCATTCTGGGGTACCTCAAATCTGTTTGATCCATGAAATCTTCTCCGACAAAAACTGGGTGAGATGCTTGAAGAAGTGGTAGTCAGTGGGCAAGATATCCAGAGAAAACTCTGGAAAGTAGAGTTCCTTCATCTAAGTTCTTAAGATTCACCAGAGTAAGATGTGGTTGGGTCTTGTCTCATAGCAAGAATAAGAGTTTTCTGCTAATTAATGCTGAATGAATCTGCTGCATCTGGTCGATTTTCTAGCAATATTTCATGGCAGTCAAGGGCCGGTGAAGCGCTCTTTAGCCTTGGTGGGCAATCACCTAGAGATAATGTCTCGATAAAAACACTGGTCCCCATCAACTCACTGGGTTGACGTCAGGAAGGGCATCCAGCCTATAAAACTTTTGCCTCAGTTAAGGAAATGACTTCCAAAGAAACCTGACCAGAGATAAGTTTTGGAGTCAATTTCCAAAAGCCGTTCAACACATGCCAGCATGTAAAACGAACATTAAACTGTAGCTGTAGGGGATCAATCGCTTCTTTACATTATCACCATCACCTTTTGATGGGAGTTTGGGGAAATGTTTTGGCACTTCACTTTGATTCAACCACTACGCTGATTCTTACAGATTCTTATAAAGTGTTCACTTTTCGTCACATGTGGCAGCATCATCATCATCATCCAGTTTTGGTATTTAACGTGCTGATGTGTGTTCTGGACTCTGGATTGGCAACATCAGACAACATCTGACAACATCTCACACCTGCTCTCCATGCAGACAAATCAAAATAGTTGATATCAGTCATGTTGCATACAGTAAAATCATTTTTTACGCACTTAAGCGAGGTCTTCGTCAACGAAGACCTCGCTTAAGTGCGTAAAAAATTATCACTCGCCTTAGTGCGTTGGCTATCCATGCGTGTTATGGAGTTGATGCAAGAAGTGGCAAATCAAATCAGCTGAAACATCGAGCGAATACGTCATCCCAAATCCTACCAATACCAAGTTTCTGATGAAGTACAGTTGAAGGGATCCTTTCCTCCAGTTTGCTTTCGCAACTTCACCTGTTCACTGGAGGAAAGGATACAATCGAGAAATGGTTTCTTTTTGTTTGACATAAGAAACTTTGATAACATCTCCTACTGATGGTGTGTTCATTGAGTTTTTCGGCCTTCTTTGAGGTGGTCCAGAAGTGTCAGATGATTTACATCCAACTTTTCAACAAGTTCTCAAATAGTTGTATGTAGATTTTAAGGAAGTTCAATATCTGGCAAGTCTCTCCTTATTCATCATCTCTATATGGGTCGCATATTTCCGTAGTTATTAGGCCAATATGAGGGAGAGTGAAAGAGTGAGCATAGGAATTTAACATTGTAGACAACACAGGACGGGGAGTTGAGAAAGACTGATTCTTTGCAGCAGGTGTTCGGTTTTACATTTATCTGTCTTGTGCAATGCAAATGCAGTGCAATGCATTCCTCTCATTCCTGATCAGTAATTAGTTGCACTTTTTCTGCTTTTTGCCACCGGACTGAATTGGCTCATGAATTTCCAAGGTTATTTCAGGCATCAATTTATTTTCATCTGATACATCCAATATTCAGCACTGCCTAGTCGGGCACAAGGCCACTTAATATATTAGAATTGCTATGTCTTATGCTTTCTTTCAAGAATGAAACCTGAACGTTTTTGTGTGACTTATTTGCCATGAATATATTTTGATACTATATATAGTATATTTTTTTTATATATACAAACATTGGCTACATATGTGCATACATGTTTCAATTGTGATTCTTTTTTTTTAAATCCAGCTTGTAAAAGTGAAAAATTGTTTTGAATTTTTAAATGGAAAAAAAAAAAAAATCTTATTCTGTGAGCTAATCAATTTGAAAATATATTTTATTTCTGTTTGGAAAGCTGTGACATGTTTGAGTGTTGTCAGATCTGGTTTCATTTTAAACCTAAGTCCTTTCATAATCCAGCAGAAAAAAATAGGGTGCTGAATGTACACATGGTCCTTTCTTTTTCTTTTTTTTTGTTAACATTTAATGCTGTCAAAAAGTGTTTCTGCAGTTATGGTGTTTTTGAAAAGCACTGCATTATCATATGGTGTATTATTCTGCACACTATAATGCATTATCCTGGATGTCGACCTTACGGATCGAGAAATCTAGATGTGATGGAGTTTAAAGACATTTCTGCTTCTCTCTATTTCTCTATATCTGTCTCAATCGCACATAATGTTTCAATGGTTGTGGAATCGGTGTCCTTTGTTTTCGGATGTCTTCTTGGAGGTTTCGTCAGAAATCTTTCTCCCAGACTTGTCAAACCATCACAAAAGAAATGAACCTGTAATTAGAAATGCCCCCTTCTCATTCCCAAACATATCTTTGTTTCGGAATTCTTGAGATGAAGATTGATAATTTAGATCATTTGAATTATTCAGACTACTGTTCTCACCTTGGATGTTAAATCTCACAACGCTTCGGCCAACGTAATTTCCGACCTTCTTTAGATGTGTCATGTCGAACTCTGGGAACCTGTAGAGAATTTCGAACTGAACTTATTATTTAATCCACATACGTAGATTGTTCTCGTTCCGTCAGCCATGAAGTCTTAAGTATTTCATGATTATCTTAGTATCGCCTCTACTGAAAATTGAAGCTTCAACTTCTAGAAGACTGTCACTTAGAACTGATTATTACTTAACACTTTATCCATTGTGCCACGAGTCCATGTGGACCAGGTATTATTGGATGCAGGTTCTGTCATCAGTCAGTGATACACTTGGACCTGTGGTGCTACGGATAAAGTGCTGAGTAATAAGTTCTAAGTGAATGTCTTCTGAAGGTTGAAGGTACAGGTGATACTAAGAATATAATTAAGAATTACTTAAGACTTCTACCGGGTCATGGCTGATCGAAGAGAACAATCTACCCCCATGGATTAAATAAATTCGAAATCCCGTACAGATTCCTGAGTCGATATAAAGATTTGAGTTTGACGAGATGCACGTAAAGAAAGTCAAAGGTTACATCAGCTGAGATGGTGTGAGAATAACATTCAAGTAGTGCGAATAATCACAAATCATCAAAATCTATCTTTGTCTATCGTCCATGTCTTTTAATTTCATTCTTATTCATGCCGCTTTATCTTTACTTATGTTTGCCTGCTTGAATACAGCCACTTTAAAACATTTTCTTTTCTTTATATTTTGCATATAAAGTTATCTTGCTGGATTTTCAAAGTCATACTCAAATAGCATCTAAGCTGACAAATCAAACTTTGCTTCTGACTAGCCAATTTTCATTTGCTATTGTTGTACAGTGTTATTAGCAATATAATAATGTATTTAGCTACAATTCATTTATTTTAAAAGTCCAGCTTAAACAACTACTAATATGAAGCATTTTAAAATAATATACTAAAATCAGCAAGGGAAATTTTGTTTCGTTTTGGACGGCTTTTAGAAATTTACTTCCAAACTAGCCCATCTCTGTCCAGGTCATTATTTAAACTACATAACCTGAAATGTGAGAGATTTTCTTTGGAAGTCATTTCCTTAGGTGAGGCAAGATTTTTATAGGCTGGATGCCCTTCCTGACGCTAACTCTGTGAGGTGATGGTGACCAGTGCTTTTATCGAGACACCATCTCTAGGCTAAAGAGCACTTCACCTGCCTTTAATAACTCGATTTAAATTGAAGAATATAATAGTAGTTGCCTACCTTTAATTTTAAAATGTGCTGCAAACAAATAAAAATTAAAAACTAAAATGACTTCACTGCATCCCAGGCAATGCCGTCTAGGTAGTGATTAGTATATATATATATATATATATATATTACTAGTGTGCCCCTGCTGTAGAAAAATGATGATACTTCTTTTTGTTGTTGTTTCCCAACTTACCAACAACTTTTATAATTAAAATAACTTGGTAAAAATACAGTTGTCTTATTTGCAAACACTACAAATACTTCAAGTAAACTGCCACTGATGCTTAGTATGATGTCCTTTGGAGAACAGATACATACACTTTTTTTTCTTTGCTTCACATGTCTTTTCTGCATCATATGTGGGTTGCACGTTGGCCATGGTGGAACAAATTGATGTTTTTTTTTCCATGAAACTTGTTTACATTGGTTTCAACGTTTCATTGCTTGAAGTCATCTTTGATGGAATCATTCCAAGTCTTTCTCTACCTATATTTTTCTCGTTTACTCTCAATTGGAATGTGTGTAAATCTGTTTATACCACCAGAGCTTCATCCAACATGTCCGTACCACTGTAAGTGGTTTGCAATGCAGAGCTGACTCAGATCTTTTTTATTTATGAATATGTTCAAATCTTGCAGAAAAAATGTTCAAATATTTTCTGTAAAAAAAGTTTTTCTCAAACTCAGTTTCAATAAAAATCAAGTGAAAAGTGAATAACAGAAAAATAGCAACGAATCAATTTGAATGCTTGTGCATTATTAAAGTCGAATTTAAGCCAAAATATAAAAAAAACTCAATTTTTTTCTAAATCCTATTAACTATGGACACAAAAACATGCCAGACTGTATTTTAATCTTCCTTTACCAACAATAAATAAATGATGTCTCTTTCTCTTCCTCTATCTTATTCTCTTTCTCTCTTCTTCTATCTTATTCTTTTTCTCTCTCTTCCTCTATCTTATTCTTTTTCTCTCTCTTCCTCTATCTTATTCTTTTTCTCTCTCTTCCTTTATCTTATTCTCTCTCTCTCTCTCAAGCCATTGCCTTTCTTTAATATCGACACTGTCCCATCAATAGTGCTTTTGCAGTCATGGAGTTATTATTTTTCTTCTAGAAATGAGTATTATTGATAAAATGAGTAAACCAATATATTCTACAAGTCTAAATCAATAATGCATCTAAGCAAATAAACCTGGAGTGCTGCAGATCCCCAGTACCTACGAAGGAGTCTTCAGCGGACAGGAGTAAACAAGGATTAAAAATCCTCTTCTCTTGCAATTAAAATACATTTTTCAAATTTTTATTTTTCCATTTCTTTTTTTTTTTCCAGAGCATCCACTCGTCATTGTTGACGTCCCTGGTCAGTCTTCTGTCTCGATACCACACTCTCGGCGCCGAACTGTTGGGGTTATCGATATGGGAGGTGGATCAATGCAGATAGCTTTTGAGGTCACAAGAAAAATCAACTTCGATTATGTCAAGGTTTGTAGCGATTTAGATTGATTTGCAACGAACAGGTTTAACACACTTGCTATCGTGTCGCAATTTAATTTCTATTCATTACGTGAAATCATTGAAACGAAACTAATCGATAAGAAAAAGAAGACAAAACTGTCTCTCTCTACTTCGTTCCGTTTTAATAATAAAGGAATATTTTTGTATTTATATTAAAAGTGAAAGAAATTCTTTCCTTTTTATTTTATTATTATCAAGTATTATTGAGATTAAGCCTCTCTGCCTTTGCACATAAAATTAAATTTGCATATGTGATAAATAAAATGAGTCCAACACAGGATTGATTTTTGTCTAAGCTTTCTACTTACGTAAGTCAACATCACAGTGTTTCCTTTTTGTTTTACAAATATAGATGCCAATTTATACGTAATTATTCTGTATATATAAAACCCAATGTTTGTTTCTGTGTTGTAGAAATCAAATAAGTTTCAATAAGGGTTAAATTTTTCAAGGAATCTAAAGCCACGATTGAAATTTTCCTTTGATTCCATTTTGGGTCACTAGGGCAATTATCGGTTAGGACCATAAATTAACTGTAATATATTAGAACGTAAAGAAATAAAATTTAAAAAAAGATTTTCAAAAATTTCCAAACTATTTAGAATTTTACCAAATTTTGATTAAAAATTCCTCGCGATGTTGGATGTAATAAAATTAACAATATTAATTACGATGATAAATTTCTATTTGAAGGAAAATAACGTAATTTTAAAGATTTTTTTTTTTACTGATGAGTCACTACTCGAGGATAAGAGTTAATGAGATTGTCAGTTAGCGATGAAACAATTGAGACAATTGAAAACGATGGGTGAAATGGTCAGGGTTTGATTATCGAAGTGGACGGTTTGACAAGAATTTGTTAAAATTGGACTTGAAAACGATCATGTTGTACTCAGCTGGTAAGCAGCTCTGAGGTATTGTATTCCACAGACAGGAAGTTCTTGGAAAGAAACTTTGTTCACAGAGGTCCATTTAGTTTTACGTACAGAAAGAACAATTATTTACAGTGGACGAGTTGTTGTTGTGAATGTTTTAGGGGGGGGGGGGAGGGGGCTAGAGACTAAAGCTCAGTCAAGCACCTCTTATGCCCTCCATTCAGTCTTGAGACAATGGATACCCCCAGTAAGGGTGGTTGCGTGTGTAGTTATGAAGCAAGGGTTGCCCAATCTCAACCACACCTCTTATGGATCGGCATTGCTTGATTCCAGTGACAAGGAGAAGTGCAAGACGACTGGAAACAATGCTGAGATAAGCGGAGAGCACATACAGCACCTTGTATTCCCAAATGGTCAGCCATTTTAGTACTGACCAGGCTCAACATTGCGTAACTTTGGTGATCAAATGGTAACGGGCGTGTCAACGTGATTATGCTGTATATAAGCAATTACCTTGAAAATAATCATTGAGTAGAGAAAGACCAGCAACGTCTCTTCTGTGAGAAAAAGAAGACATCATCCCCCATTAGATATAAACTCTCCCCTGGCATAGACATGTAGGTCATCTAGTTTTGTCATATTTCTTAAATTTATTTGTATTTATTGTATTTGTACGCTTTAGCTTTTGTAAGTATGGATGTCCAAAAAGATAATAATCAGAAACAAAAAACATCCGAGACCTTCATTCGGCGACGGCAAAAAAATTCCTCGAGGTAGCTCTCGGGTTAGGGTTGTTCTTTCGAGTTACCATTACCCGTCGCCAAATGAAAGTAATTTTTCCGGCAATATCCTATACTGGATCCGTTTATATCATGAAGTTTAAATAAATAAATTATTTGTAAACACAGAAAAAACACATACATTTTGGACAAAAAACAATTTTCTTTATTCAAAAATCCCATGTTAATTTTATTTTTATTTTTTTAATATTAATAAATAAAAAATTCATATTTTTGGGCACATACACATTTTTTCAAGTAATATGTCTTTAATCAAAAAAATTCCCTGACGTTAATTTATTTATTTTTTGTCATATCAATAAAAAAAAATATATGTAAAAAAAAACATTCATTTGAGTATTTGTAAAAATGAAAAAAAATTCCATAATGTTAACTTTATATAATTTCTTTATTTCATATTACTTTAAAAAAAGTTATTGACCTAGATTTATTATCGCCTTTTCAGACTTACAAAAACTTAACGTACAAATTCTATTTTTGGACGTCTCAGTTAAGCTTCCGAATTATCATTTTTTTAAAGTAATTTATTTATTTCTTTATTTCAGGAAGGTCCTGCACAAAATCTCATGGCAGAATTCAACCTTGGCTGTAAAAGCACCGACCTTGACCACAATTACCAACTGTACGTTTCCACGTTTCTTGGTTTTGGTGCCAATTCAGCCCGAGAAAGATACGAACAAATGCTTCTGCAACTCTATGCTAACAGGTAAGTGGGAAGAGAAGTAACGGCTAAATCCACAATGAAACTCTACTTCTCATGCTGCAAACAAAAACGACATTCCTATTCATGTTTGGGAAATTTTGAGATGACAGTTGGGTTATTCAGATTACTGTTCTCATCTTGGATCTTATTCTCACAACGTTTCCGCCGATGTAACCTCTGATTTTTGCCTGATGTAACTCCCAACCTTCTTCAGGTGCGTCTTCTAAACTCTGGAATCTGTATGAAATTTGGAACGGAACCCTTCATTTAATCCACAGGGGTAGCTTGTTCTCGTTTTGTCAGCCATGACCACGTTTCTACGTTTTAAGTAATTCTTAATTGTATTCTTAGTATCGCCCTATAGAGGTTGAAGGTTCAATCCTCAGTATGGGCGATACTATGAATACAATTCAGAATTACTTAAAACTTCTACTCAGTCATGGCTGACGGAATGAGAACAATTTACTCCAGTGAATTAAATGAAAGGTTCGGTTCAAAATTCCGTACAGATTTCCGAATTCGACAGGACGCACCTGAAGAAGGTTGGGAGTTACATCAGGCAAAACATGAGAATAATGTCCAAGATAAGAACCATGTAAAAGAATGGTGACCGTTGTCATGTGTGAGATCCATGCCTAACCAGTTCCACATTTCACGCACACCTGACATCCCTTCTGCCACTGCATCGGAGCTGGGTGAACAGACTGATACTTCACAACTATGAACGATCTTCTTCACTGTGGCTTTCACTCCACATACGGTTCGATGATATTCACAAAAGATAACTACTCAACTCTAAGATGCCCACTGTGTCGATGAGCTTCGGTTAGATTTGTATGTTTTAGACTCCGAGTGGCCAAAAAACACACTGCTTGTATGGGTTTGATCTCCTTCTGCAAACTGTTAAGCCTCCTTTAAGGAACTCTAGACATTAAGTCGATCCCTTTTTGGTGGGGTATTAGTAATAATGCCACTATGGCAACGTCGAGTGAAAAGTTGTATCCTTTCGCAAGCAAGGTCAGCAAGCAAGGTCAGCATGTCCGGCCAGCACCATATGAGCTTTATATGTGGCTTTATTGTTTGAGAATTGCCTGTAATGGTATTGGTCACCACTGTCATTGTGAGCCACTTAAAATCGTACAAAAGTTATATTCATGAGCCCCCATGGTCAGTCAGTTTTTATATCCATAGCTGATAAATCTCAAGTGGTGTCACGGTGTGGTCTAATTGATATCTTATGTATATTCCAGCAAAACGGGCAGAGTGGGTAAGTTAGGTCTCTGTTGGTCTAAGAGTTAGATGGACCTCTGAGCCCTAAGCAGAGGGACTCATTGTGTTCGGTTGGAAGAAATGTTCCTTCTGACTGCATGCCTGTCATTTGGTAGAGAAACCCAGTATTGTTGTAACTGCGCAAAATAAATTATTGTTACTTGTTTTAAAGAGTTGTAATTTTATTTGGAAAGGAAAACATTTTTTTTCACAGCACTGACCGAGACCACATGATTGACACAAAGGTCAGTGTCGAAATCAAACACCGAATTCAGACAACAAGCGGACGATCACGGCCTGCGCAGTAAACACGCACAAATGCAAGTTTACACTGGTAATTTTGTTAATATTGGATATTAATTTTGTTTGTTGAATTTGGAGGTACATAATAGTCTCATTTTCTACCTCTCTCGTCTAATTTTACAGTTCCCAAGGATATCACAAGTTGAGCCCAATTCCCGACCCGTGCCTCCCGCTGGGGCTGCACCACAAATCCGCCGATCGAGTCCATCATGAAACCTATTTCGTAGGGCTGGGAGACTACAACCAATGCAAAACGAGTCTCCTACCCCTGCTCAACCTGACTGTCCCCTGTCAGAAACCACCTTGTTCAATGAACGGCATCTACCAAGCAAACATCAATTTCAACAACAGTGAGTTTTACGGCTTTTCTGAGTTTTGGTATTCCATGGAGGACGTCTACCGAACAGGAGGACATTACGATGCTATGAAATTTGATAAAATGTCTAGCGTAAGTTTCCTTGCAATCCATTCATGAAAGCAATTATCAAATGGTTTGAATTTAAAATAAAAACAAAAACTTAATTTGAAAATGCAACAACACATGACATGTAATAGTAATTCCCCGAACAGAATAGTTTTGCACCACTTTTATGTCCCCTTACGAACATTAAAATCAAGATAAAATGATACTAAATCTTATGTCTAATTTTGCTCAAAATCCATTAAAAGATTTTAATTCTAAAAATATTTAAAATGTAAGGGGTCTTAAAAAGAAATTAAAAATTAGGGAATCTTACCTAATTGGTGTCTTATAACTACGGATCAAATTCAATGCAAATTTGAAATATTCGAATTTTCAAATGGGAGTTTGTGCCCATATTATTCTCCCTAAAAACATTTTAAATACTCCAAAGAAAGTCAATTTTTTTTTGTTTCAAACTTAATTTTCGATTGCTAGTACTAATGATAAAATGATAATTGATGTCTAATACATATCAAAATTTTACAAAAATCGGAGGTATCTGAATTTCCACAAAAGGGCTTCAACCCCTTTGCATAAAACAAAATTAGAACTAAATATAGCCCACATTACAACCCCTAACAGCTGTGTTCCAAAATTCAAAATGATGGGTTAATTAGTTTAGGAGTGAATGCTGTACATACAAATATATAAACATAGCTAACTTTATAATGAGAGATATACATATATTTTTTAAAAATTGAGCTCTAGTTAGAGTGTTTGAATCAGGAAAAGGTGAGTTTGTAAAGCCAGTTAAATATTAAAAAATAAAGAAAAATGTTGATCCATAATTATTAGACAACTAAGCAAGATTCACTAACTTTTAATTTCTTCTTAAGACTCAGTAAGTTTAAGCCCAAAGTTTGTATATTTTTTCTAGAGTCATTGAATAAATTTTGATCAAAATTGGAATAAACATAACTCACTTCTAAACCTGCTGAATATTTTAGCATATATTTTCTGAGTATTCTGTGTATGGCCTGTATAACTTCGTACTTTTATCCGTTGCACCACCAGTCCTTGCAAACGCATAATCAGCTCTAAGTGACAGTCTTCTGGAGGTTGAAGGTTCAATCTTCAGTATGGGTGATACTAAAAATGCAATTGCAATTACTGAAGTCTTCTACTAAAAATGCAATTACAATTACTGAAGTCTTCTACTAAAAATGCAATTACAATTACTGAAGTCTTCTACCAGGCATGACTGACAGAACGAGATCAAACTATCCTCGTGTATTAAATAAATGTTCCATTCGAAATTACATACAGATTTGATAAGGGGCACCTGAAGAAGGTTGGAGGTTACATCGGCCGAAACGTGGTGAGAATAACATCCAAGATGACAACACTAGTCTGAATAATCCAAATAATACGTCCGAAACATTGTGAGAAGAGCACTCAAGATGAGAACAGTAGTCCAAATAATACAAATATAGATTTTAGTTTTAAAATCAATAAATATTTATCATTTCATCATTATGTACCAGTAATAGAAAATGAAGTTTTAAACCACAAAAAAAAAAATTTCAAATCGTTTTTTGAAACTTTCGATTTTTCCCATTCCCAATTCCGATGAATCATCCTAACACTGGTACCAACACGAGTTACTTCCCTTGTAATATTTACATTTCAACAACAATTGATTTGCTACTGTTGTCACACATGAGGTAAATCTTACTGTCGAAACCGAAACAACTAATTGAGGTAAAACTTACAAAAAAAAAAAAAAAAAATTACAAAAGTTAAATCTTATTTAAACGCGAGTAATGTTTTCCAAAAATAAAAAAATAAAAATATGCATGATTAGTTTATCTTCTGCAGTCAAACTTATCTGCTCTTTCACTTCTGATTCTGTAAATAAAGCATCTGTAGATTAATTCCTATTTTAGTCAGGAAATATTTTTTGTGTTCTTTCCTTTATCTTTTATGATCAGTTGCTAAGATTAAGCCTCTTCTTCTTTGCTCATAAAAAATAAATTTGCATATGTGATTATTGAAGCGAGCTAATGTTCAGTTGAGGTAACAGGGTCAGTTGGCAGAGGAAAGTCAAGGACAATATTCTAGAAGCTATCCTAGACATGCCAGCATGTAAAACCGACATTAAATCAAATATGATGAGAGAGAGCGATTAGTCCTCTATTTGTGATATTAGGTCGTTACAAAAATAATGGCCGATTTCAGAAACATACATTTATTCATGAAATTTTTTCGCCTTTCCAATACTCTGTAGAGGTAGTGAGACTGTTACAATGCTGATAGCAAGACATTTCTTTGACGTGGATTTTGTGCTTGCAATTGTTCATTGTCAAGATTATACGGTCGTCCTCTACCTTCTTCATCCTCAAAACTCATCTCCACTATGGAATTTCTGGAACCACCTTCGTGCTGTCCGATTGCTTGTTGATCTATCTTCCACTGCTCTATTGATATTGGCAGAAGTTTCGGATGCATTGTGCCAAAGTTCGAACTGATGCAACATAAGAAAGTGAAGATCATGTTTTGGCACGTTCATCATTGAGGATATTCTATGCTTCAAAAATACTTTCTATCTTAAATAAGTTATAAATTATTATTGAGAACACATTAATTATTATATAAGTTAAAACTTACGAGAAATATACTACAAATTATGTGTTAAAATGACTTTTGAAAACCAAGTGCTTCAGGCAGCCATTATTTTTGTAATGACCTAATATATTCTTTGTTTGCACTGTTTTCAGGATCATTGTGCCACGAGATGGGCCAAGTTAGAAGAATGGTTTACTAAAAGGTATTACCCCAAATCAGATGCACGTAGACTCAGGTAAGTAGTCATGTTTGAAGCTCGGAATAAGCAGACTTTTAATCAGATCATACCTAATGTTTTTGTTAACTGCTCGTCTATGATATGTCTTCAAAATTCTCTTTCTTTTGTTGCATTTCACCAGGCTACAGTGTTTCAAGGCCGCTTGGTTGTCCGTAGTCCTCCACCATGGCTTCCAATTTCCGCGAAACTACCGTCATTTCTACTCCACCCAAAAAATCGATGGCAAAGACGTCCAATGGACACTGGGGGCACTTATTCACCGGTCAAGATACTTACCTTTGCGGTGAGTGTTACGAAAATTTTCAGAATTTTAGTTTTATATATAGCTCGGGCTCAGTTATCATCATGCAACTGCGACAAAATGAAAGCCTGTGAATAACAACCTCCACATTTGCATGAAACAAAGTCACATCTGCCAGATTTCAAGTGAAAAGACAATTAATTTTTTGGTTTTTGGTTTTTATATGCAGATTTTTTATTTTTAACAACTAAATGCCAACTCATCGTGCAACTGATACCAAAAACTGGTGGCCTGTTTTAAAAGGTCATCTTTTGACTTTTCCAAAAGTAATATTACCTTTAGTATGAAAGCAATTTTTTAATATTTTTCAACCTTTTTTAGTGACAAAGTTTTATCAAGGGGGATAACTTATTTTTAGATTTTTTTTTTCTTTTTCAATTGATTTGAATAAAGATTTTTTTCATGTTAAACAATGAAACAACAAAAAATGAAATGATATCGGAAACGTTCTAAATTGGTACAATTTGCGCCCTTCGTGAACCCAACAATTTAGAGTGGGGGATCAGTTTCGCATATAAATTTAACATAAAATGATCCCCATTTTTGGACAATTGTAGCTTTTTAGGGCATTAACCAATTTTTTTAATTACTAACCCTAAGTTCGAGTGACCAGCCTATTCCTCTACACACATGTTACGATTTTTTAGATTTCATTTTGTTTCACTGGTGATACCAGATCAGGCTGCCCTGTGGCTCCCTGAGACGAAATTCACCTACATTGACGTTTTTTGTTTTTCTTCTTTTTTTTTTTTTTTTTTTTTTTTTTTGTAAAACTTAATTATGTTCTACAAAAACAAAAACAAAAACAACAGCCCCTCTCCCTTTCTCCCTCCCCTTTTTTATTTTATTTTTAGAACTTGAAGCATAAATCTTTTACTATAATGACCAGATTCGGCATTAAATAACCCAAAAAGGGTTGATATGCCGTAAAACAAAACTACCAAACCAAAAACGATGATTAAACATTTGAAGATATAAAGAACTTGAAGCATAAAAACTTTTACTATAATGACCAGATTCGGCATTAAATAACCCAAAAATGTTTGATATGCTGTAAAACAAAACTACCAAACCAAAAACGATGATTAAACATTTGAAGATATAAAGAACTTAAAGCATAAAAACTTTTACTATAATCACCAGATTCGGCATTAAATAACCCAAAAAGGGTTGATATGCCGTAAAACAAAACTACCAAACCAAAAACGATGATTAAACATTTGAAGATATAAAGAACTTGAAGCATAAAAACTTTTACTATAATGACCAGATTCGGCATTAAATAACCCAAAAAGGGTTGATATGCCGTAAAACAAAACTACCAAACCAAACCTCATTTTGTTTCGCCGTGCAAGTATGTCATATTCCTGTGGTTCCTAACTGCTTAAAAGTTGAATTAGGTACACTGAGATCTGTTCTCTAGTCGCCATGGTCGAACCAGAGTTTGAGCACATACTCATGCACGTCACCACAAAGTTGTGTGCCGATTACTCATGTGTCGTGCTCACTATAGCAAAAGTAAGATTTAAAAGAAACAGTTTTCTAAAGTCAAGGGCCATTTTTTTGTCCCTGTCATTGGAAGCTGAATGTCTACGATTCCTTAAATAGTGGGTCTCAACAACAAGCAGTTAGTGACACAGGGAATCCGACACTGAACGGTCGTGTCGTTATCGACCGTTCACTCAACTAACCCACCCCACTCGAACCACCAACGACATCGCCATCCTGACTACATTTGAATTAAGTGTTCTGTGACCTAGGATGTTTTGGCCGAGTAGGATAGGTATGGTGAAGGTTGTCACCAACACACTGATCCCCTTAAAATTTGGTGAATCACGTTGGCCAATGGTGATATTACACCAAGGACGGTGATGCACCATTTATTCCTTTTATGAGGGCGTCGGACGGAAAAATGTGTTTTTTTTTCACTTCTTCGGGCAGTAGAGAGATTGGTAGAATGCAGGTGGAACAGCCAGAGTCTAGTATTGCTACGTCGGAGAAGGTGGTGCCCTCGACGGTGAAAGTGGTTCTGACGAATGGAGACTGTTGCTTAGCATGTTGTTGGAGGTTGAACAGGTGATGGTGTGAGGGCTGGACAGAGTGGTGAGCCATCACGCCTCATTCTGTCCGTACCAAAAATCCGGATTTTAGTTTGTATTTAAAAACATAAAATAGAAGCAAATGTAGTATTTTATACAACAAAGTGAGCATAAAAAAATTAATAATATTATGTAAAGTTAATGGCATAATAATATGCTGATTGACCCAAAATAATTGCAACATTTTGTTTTTTGGTGGTTTTGTGCGAGGTTGGGTCTACAACATACTAAAAATTGAACACGATCGAAGCAAGGGAAAGTGTCAAATTTTGAATATAACTTTTTTGTTTACAGGTCATTTTCCATTTACATGTGAAGCACTAACTAGGTCAGTTTTCATGGTAAATCAATACATCTTGGATTTTTACCCAGGTTTTCACATGAAAGGGTTACCAGTGATGCCAAATAAACCCTTATACAATATCAAGGGATACCCCTACACCCAGTACCCTTGTTGCATCCATCTTGATTCACTTATGTCACAGTACTTTTCCAAAACCTTTCACTCCTCATCATCATGTTCCACTCAATCATTTTTCATATTGTCACAATTTCCATCTTGGCAATGTCCACATGCACTGGTACATTCTAGTCCATGCCTCTTGAAAGTACACCTTAGGGTATTGCATCCTTCTGGACAGTTGCAATGAATTATCTGAATCAGTGCATCTGGAGCAAGTTTGTCCCCTTCTACCTTCCACCCCCACTCAAATGGTACCATTTCATCGCTATATTCCATCTACTTCATAAGCTGGTAGTAAGTCCACAAAGAATGAAATTTACAGGCAGAGGACGTTGGTGGGTGCCGTTCTCGCGTGACGAACGTCTTAGCTCTCGCAACTTTCTCGCAGAGCATATTGTATCTAATAGATGCCAGGGAGTCCTTCTGATCCGCATTGAACAAAGCTACCATTGCCTTACAACCATTGGTTTCCACAACATCGTGGCTTTGCTTTGGTAGAGAGAATACTTTTGAACAGTCTGTCATTGTCTTTTCTCTCTTGACGATTTGTTGAAACCTCACCGTCTTTCCTATTCCGAATAGCCTGGATACCGAATCACAAGATAATTTGGATGACCAGCGGCTGCGAATATTGGCATGCAAGCAGAGACAGCACTGAGATGCAGTTCTCAAGATCCCATTCGATCAGCTGCAACAAGTTGCCTAGCAATTCCTAGCATGTGCTGATAGTTTATCCATAGTTTGCTGTTTTTGGATGCCCTTTTCAGTTCATTCCTTTTCAGAGTTAGACTGTTGTAAATCCTACCAATGCAATCTGATTCCAACAATGATTTCAATTCACATTCACCAGTCTCCATCAGCATGTATAGCCGCTCAAGTTCCTCATAAGTATTCTCCCATTTTAGCTACAAGGTCCGATATAGTTATCTGTTTCTCATCGTTTTCCTCCAGGAATACCCACACCGTTTCGAATGCTTCATCCTAATCACTGTCTTTTGGTCTTTCACTTTTTCATCGTTTGGTTGATTCAGCTGACATGAACTGTCTTGGAATCCTTTGCATTGTACAGAAGTTGATGTTACATGACTGGTGGTACACCCAGTCTGCAGCGTGAAGATCACCACCAAAATATTTGATCCGACCTTGAACAGCAGAGGCTCACTCATCCCCTCTTGTTTTACAATGAACCAAGATAGTTTGAGCAAATGCATCAGTCTTCACATAGCAAATCCTTCTCTCACTTTTTCGTTTATATTTTTTTTTCATAGTATCAGATCCAAAGAAAAAGCAATGCGTTTTACTGTCATATCGTCTGTAAAGTTGAAATGTACATGAGTTTGACTGTTTAAACCGTTAAGAAATTGATGACGTTAAATAAAGTGCATACAATTCAAACGCATAACTACCTAATGGCTAAGAATTTGGTAATGTTAATTATTATGCTAGACACTTTAAAATGTTGCGACTAGTTTCATAATTGACATTATTAATTGTGGGATGTTTAGTTTTTATGTAGAGGGCTTCGAGTATTTTTAATTTTTTGATATTGGTATCGTGGTGTATTATTTTGGTATTGTTAACAAGGATGTTTCTATATTGGGAGGGGGTGCAATTATGTTTTTTTAGGTGTTGGCATATAGAGCTAGTGTTGGAGAGATGTAGGGTGAGTCTTCGGGATAGTGTCGTGGAAGTGAAACCTATGTAAGAATTAGTTTTTTTTATTGTTGTTGGAGATACATTCTCCCATAGGGCATTAAAAAATTTTAAAAAGTCGCATCAAACAAAACCACTCCGTGTTATTTAATAATGTTTGCCTAAATGAAAATATGCTGCCTAAATACACACAATATATATACATGTATATATATATATATATATATATATAATGGATTCGTCTAAACACTTTAAAATGCAGCAACATTTTTGTAAGTAACGGATACATTTTATTAGACAGACGAACAACACAGGTAAGGAGGACTTTTTTTTTAATAATAACTAATATAAGTTAGAAAAACATTTATACGGAACAAAACTAAGATTTAGTATACGGAACGTTTATGTTTTTGTCTTTTAAGGGAAGTGGGGTCTGATCACGGGAAGCCATGAAATTAAATACTGTCGTGTTTTTAAATTCCCAAAACAGTTTTTCATGGTAAACAACTGATGATCCCTTAAATAATGTTAAAAGCAAACTAATATAATAACTGTAAAAATTAAATTGACTTACATGAGTGATTTTCCACTGAACGACTTCGGACTTAAGGTTTTTTTGTTTTTTTGGTTTTTTGTTTTTTTTCCTTATATAGTTTTAATGGTTGAGATACTTCCGAGACTATATATGGCAAACATTGTTAAAAATAACAATTCTCTTGCTTTTTATATTTTTTAAATTTTTCTAATAATTTATACAACAAAGATAATTAGAAAAATTGAAATAATAAAAAAGGTATAATTAAGCAGAATAATTCTGTTATTAGTAGAGAACTAGTGAATTGTTTGTGAGTGCAATTTTAGGTTGGGTAAAATGTGGTTTCTTTGGGTTTTTCAGTTGTTTTCTCAGGAATCCTATATCCTAAAGAACAATTTCATTTATATACGGAGGTAAGAGGCCCGATTAATTGAAGAAAGTACTAATTCACTACTGGTACCCATATAAAAATAATCACCCATATGTCTGTTTGTGAACGTGGGTGAGTGCAATAAGGGGTTTAGGGGTACGAGTACCAATATGTGGGCAATAATGGGTTTAGGAATAGGGTACTCCTAGATATGGTATAAGGGATTATTTGGCATCACTGGTAACCCTTTCATGTGAAAGATTGACCTTGAAAACCTGGGTAAAAATCCAAGATTTATTGATTTATCATGAAAACTGACCGAGTTAGTGCTTCACATGTAAATAGATGACATGTAAACCGAAAAAAGTCATCTTCAAATCTGACACTTTCCTATACTAAGATTTTGTCCAACTTTTAGTATGTTGTAGACTAGACCCAGCCTAACATAAAACCACCAAAAAAGAAAATGTTGCAATTTTTTTTAAGTAGGGGGACTCTATATATATGTATGTATATTGACCCATCTATAATTGAATTAAAAAAATTTAAGTTGATAGTTTAAGATATGAGATTGAAACATTCTGAAAAAGGCCTCCAGTTCTGGTCCTGCGCTATGAGAACGCCATCGTTTGTGTATAAATGAGTAACGACCCAAAGAACACATTTTGTCTTAATGCTGCTTTTTTTTTTACTTCCTGTTTAATTATGAACAAAATTTTGCCTACGCAGATTTTTTTTAAAGTGTTTTATTTACAAAAAGTTTTATTTGCAAAAAGTTTTATTTACAAAAAGTTTTATTTACAATCACGTTTTGTTATACGCATATTTTTAATTAAAAAGAAACGGCTTTATTTACAAAAGGTTTTTATTTTTTAAACCGTAAAGACTCTGACAAACATATGCACAGGCTAGGAGTTTATGTTCGGAACACCCTCCCCTTGACTAGAGAACATAGATTGTGCATTAGATTGACCTTACATCACAGCGTTAGTTACTTTTATTTCTTATACCGTTCACCTTCGACCCAGGACTGTACCCTGATTAACACTGTCTCTGAAAGCATAGATAGAGCACTCTCACTCGACTCGAAGGCCCAAATACATTTTAATGCACACCACCGTGACTGGCTGTAATTCTCCAGCTGTACTAATGCAACTGGTAACTCTACGTTTAATTTTTCCTTCGCTCACTCCCTCTCACAGACTGTCACTTTCCCAACCCGCCTCCCAGATCATGCGGACAAGCAAGCCTCACTTCTTGACCTGTTCTTGACCTCACTACCCGAGGCTTGTTTGACGAATGAACATAGTCCGCTCGGGAATGCTGATCACATTGTGGTAATGATTTACATCACCTTAAAAACTCGTCCAATAGCTGATGAGCTGTTGCTCAAAACGACGAGAAACTACGAGCAGGCTGATTTTGAATCCATCAGAGATCACATCAGCGACGCCCCATGGATTGAAACCTTCTCACTCCCTGCTGATCAGTGTGCAAATGAGTTAACCGAATTGGTCAAACCAGGCATTGAAGCTTTTGTTCCCATTTCTTCAGCAAACCCGACTCTCCTCAATGGTTCATCTTAGAATGTGCAGCTGCTATTGAGGCAGTAAGCATTCCGAAAATTCGTCCACCATAAGTCAACTGCAAATAGACAGAAATTTATAGAGTCAAGAAATAATTGTAAGGCAGTAATAGGTGAAGCAAAGAGAAAGTATACAGAGATAACCAAAAAAGCATTCAGTCACAGAAACTAGGTACTCGCGATTTCTGGAAAATCTACAATAGTGTGGTGAACAATGGACAATCAACAATTCCCCCGCTATCAAACCACAACGATGTCGTTTGCACGGCAACTGATAAGGCTGAACTAATTGTCCAGCGTTTCGCCTTAAACTCCACTTTGGACTCGGCAAACCACCCTCTCCCTAAATTCCCATTGCGGACTGAAGCCACACATGTAAACCTCGTTATCACCCCATCTCAGGTAAGGGACATCATAAAGTAATAAAGAAATGATCTGCTGAACTGGCCTTGCTGAATCTTGCTTCCCTGATAGCTGGAAAATTGCCTCTGTGGTACCAGTCTTCAAGAATTCTGGAGATAGAACTGATCCTCTAAACTACTGCCCAATTAGTCTACTGCCGATCTTTGCTAAAATCTTTGAATCCTTAATCAATCTAGCAATAGTCTGTCACCTCGTTAATGCTAAACTTCTTTCTGATCATCAGTATGGATTTAGACAAGCACGATCTACTGCAGATATTTTAACGGTCATCTCTGAACATATATATCATACACGAGACAAGGCAGGTGAAGCTAGGGAGGTAGCGCTTGATATATCCAAAGCCTTTGACAAGGTCTGGCATAAAGGGCTTCTCCTAAAAATTCCCTCATGTGGTATTACTGGACAAATATTTAATATAATTAAATCCTTCCTAACCAAAAGAAAGATTCAGGTTGTCCTCGATGGCCGTTCATCTAAGCAACATGACAAATGCTGGTGTACCCCAGGGATCCATCCTTGGACCTCTACTGTTCCTGATTTTCATAAATGACCTCCATGATGTCATTGAGACTGAAATAGGTATACTTGCTGACGACACCACGCTCTACTCTCGTCATGTGGGCAAAACAGATGCACACATATCCGAAGCAATGGCTGAATCCTTAGAAAATGACCTTCAGGCTGTAGTGGATTGAGGTCATAAATGGTTAGTAACTTTTAATGCCGCAAAGACAAAGCTCCTTTCCTTCAATGACTACAAGACATCTATTCCATGGCAATCAATGGTTGAAGAAACCACCAATTGCCATGGCAAATACAACCCTACCTGAGAGTTCAACATTCAAACTCCTTGGCCTATCATTCACAGATAACATGAATTGGAATAAATACATTGAAGACATTTCCAAGGCTTCTGCAAAGAAAGTGGGCTCCCTCTACCATGCTAGAAAACTTCTCACACCTGACAGTATCCTATATCTCTACAAAGCCACCATCTAAGAGTCGCCAACTTAATAGGTCCCTCACGATCCACCAAGCCCCAGACCCTGTCCCATCGCCGCCATGTTGCATCCTTGTGCCTGTTTTGCAAGTACTTCAATGGATTATGCTCTGATGAACTTGCTGCACTAGTGCCCTTCGACATAAATTCACTAGACCAATCCGACAATCAACCAAATCCCATCTATTCACTGTGGAGGTTCCCAGATGTCGAAGAGCCTTCTACTCTAATAGCTTCTTTCCTCATGCTGCCGGCCTCTGGAACTCCCTCCCTGCTCCGTTTCTTCAACTGTACTGGCATGCAGAATTTAAAACTAATGTAAACAGACATCTTGCTGCACAGCTCCTAACTTAGAATGACCCCCAAAATCTACACGCTATTTCTCAGTAGCTCCTTGCGTCTACAGTGGCGCCCTGCCTTGTTTGGGATGAACTATGTTAAAAAAGAAATTTTAAAAAAAAAAAAACTTTGGAAATTTATAAAAAAACAAATACATAGTTTTATTGACAAAACTTTTTATTTAAGTAACGTTACGTTTTGTTTGTCTATATATTTATAAACAAATGAAACGTAACAAATATTTTTAAAAAGACCTTTAAATAAAAGGATGTTATGAAGAGATGTTTCAAGAAACTATTTTTTAAATATTGGATTGTATTAAAAACAATATTTTTTTTAAATATTGGATTGATTAAAAAAAAAATTTTTTTAAATATTGGATTGATTTTTAAAAAACATTTTTTTTAAATATTGGATTGTATTAGAAACATTTTTAATTATTATTGCTAAAAAAGCAATAATAATTTTTAATTTATCATCAGCGATAAAACTGGAAGTGAAAAGTAAAAAATCAGTGTTGAAACAAAATGTGTCCTTTTGGGTGTTGTTTTTTCTGGGTTGCCTCATATACATTTGATTCAAATATTTTTATTCAAAAATTGAAATGAGTTTTGCAATTGATTACATGAGAAGCCAAATGAATTTCTTTTTTTTTTTTTTTTCTAGGGAAATTGACCAACCGTACGATGGCAACAGTTTCCACTCCAGCCTGTGGGCTTCTAAACACACACATAACTTCTATTATGAATATCTGATCCTTCTTTGCTTCTTAGTGGTTGTTATGGCAATCATCCTCTATGTCCGACGACTCCGCCTCATCCCTTCCTCCTCCACGTCCCCGCTGTCTTCGTCATCCCTGTCCTCCTCTCCGCTGATCTCCCCGTCGTCACCAACCCTCGTCACGTCAGCATCGACTCCGATACTTCTTAGCTCTAGTGTTGGGGGCAGCACTACCCTGAACCGTGTACCCTCCGCCTCTTACTGTATGTCGGAGGACAGTTCTTTTAGCATCGGAGGTATGGGCATGTCCTCCAAGATGATGGACTCAACGGGTGGTTTGTACTTTAAAAATTCCGCTTTCTCTTGATACTGGCTACAAATCTAGTTCCGATGTTGTCGTTATTAATATTCTTATTATTATTAAGTCCGTTAAAAAAAAAAGCTAAAAAAAAACCTCAGATATTTTGGTGGTGGCCACTGAGTTTAACTGGTACATCAATTACGATGTTCGATAATAAAAATGGGTGCTTCTTTACTACAACCCAGACATGAAAATAAAACGTCTTATTATTTTTTGAAGAGTCCAATTTTTTTATGGATAATCTGATAATAATAAACTCTTTGTATCTCGGCCGATTTCGATACCTCAGTTTTTTATTGTTTCGGAAATTTTGAGATGAGGATCAATAATTTGGATTGTTCGGACTACTATTCTTATCTTGGTTGTTATTTTCCCAAATTTCAAACTAAAAATGACTAAACACTTTTATATGGTTGACGGAACAAGAACAATCTACCCCACGTGGATTAAATGAATGGTTCAGTTCAAAATTCTGTACAGTTTAAAAATTTACAAGTTCAACAAGATGCACCTGAAGAAGGTCGGAGGTTATATCAGCCGAAACGTTGTGAAAATAAAAACGATAAAAAAGATAAGGATAATAGTCAAAATCATCCAAATTAGGTTGATTGTATTTGATTGTATTTGATGAAGTTTTGCATAACAACTTTATGGATATCGGCCATTTTTGTCTCTACACACAAAACCGCGGTCACTATTTAGACGTAAGGTGCTTCACGAAACTCGTTTGGGAAGTTTTTGAAAAATAATGTGGCTGTACAAACAAATGCGAAAGTTATAAATAATTTATTTTAAAATAAAAGGATAAATTTTGAGAACCCTCCCTCCACCTCCTCCCTCTTCGTGAATCGAAATTTCAAATGTTTCTATCTTTGGAAAAATCAGTTTATGAAGTACATAACCGTCCAAATTCTACAAACAAATGGGACAAATATGGAGGACACCCGTACATTATTATGCAATGAGTAAAAAATCAAATGTATTGAAATGGACCGAGATACAAAGAATTTGACTATTGGAGTATTCATGACAAAATTGGATTATTTTTTTTTTTAGGCAATTTTTTTCAAGAGGTTAGAAATATCTCTTAACGTCCGCCTCATAAAAGAGTGAAACAAGACACACTTGTTTGGCCAGCTCAAAATCAGTCATTCGACTTTCCTGAAATGTTTGCCTCATGTCTATTTCCCTATAGCGAGTTTTTTGCTCGATCAGTATCTTTTCTAATTCTACTTTTCTTTTGTGTGTCCCCACCCCCCCAGTTCTATCTTCTTTTCTCGTAAGTTTGCCTTAATTTTGGATTTCTCAAGTTCAACCTGTTTGGGCGAATATTCTGCTGAGATCTATAACAGCTTCCTCGAATACATCGTTGTCAACCATATCCTCAGATATGACCTCTAATTGAGTTTTTTTTTTTTCACGCCAGGGTTATAGCAAAGAAGCAGCCAAAAAGGGAATCTTGACTCTTCCGATCCTCGGATCATGTCAATATTATCCTTAGAAATTCAGCGTTCCATTACAAGCTCGTTTTATTATAATAATAGAAGTCAAGCAAAATACTATTACTTCTACTACGGTTATTTACGGAAAGATTCAGTGATGCTACTCGGTTTTTAATGTCGTGATTCCTGGGATGCAGAGAGGGTTATTTGGATGAGTCCCTGTTCGAAATTTAATGGGTCCCAACTAAAGTTTTTTTTGAAGTGGGTTTTTTTTTATGTTATTGTTAGTAGAGAAGGTTTTCCTCTCGACCAAGAGAAGAGTCATATATATATAAAGTGTGATGATGTATGGAAGTGGAACTTGGTCAGTGAGGTTTAAGGACATGCGTCAGATGGGAGAGAAATGATATGAGAATGATAACGATGGATGATAAAGACAGGCTTAGATCTAATGAGTTCAGAGGAAGATTAAATCTGGACAGTTTAGAGAGGGAGATGTAAGCAGAACAGGAGACTAATGGTTTGGTCACACTGAAAGAATGGATGAGAGTTCTTGGGATAGTATGTGTAGAACAGTTGAGGTAGCAGTCAGTTAACAGGGGAAGGCTAAGGAAAACCTGGGGGAAGTGATAAGGACAGACATGAGAGAAAGAGGGATAGTTAAAAACCTGTCAGAGATAAGTTACTTTGGAAGTCCATTTCTAAAAGCCGTCTGATGCATGCCAGCATGTAAAACAGACATTAAACCGATGATGATGATGATGAGGATGATGCTCCTACTACTGCTACTACAACACCAAAAAACCATGTTAATCATAATGTATTGTTTTTCAATGGGAATTGAGGTGCATCACTTGGGGGAGTTTACTGCATTCTTTTGGGAATTCATGCTAGGCCTAGCAGCATCACTGAAGCTAAATATATTTTTTTGCCGGAGGAGGGTATCATTGTGCACTATGGAATCAGCTGTGCTGAGTTCAAATCCTACCGGATCTGTTGTGACCATTTCAACACTTATACTGCTACACCCCCCCCCACAATGGGTAAAAATAGCAACTTGTGTCTAATTAACCATATACAATGAGTTGCTTCAATATTCAATAACCTAAAAAAGGGTTGATGTGACATAAAACAGATAAACCGAACCTAACCATAGTTTGTCGCAAGGCAGTCTCTACACTAATCACCCGATAACGAGGACTTTATGTAATTAGCATAATTAATCTAATTTCACATATACTGCGTCAAGTCCAGAATAGTTAACAGCTGAGAACTCATAAACAAAACAAAAACAACAAATAATTTATTGCAGAGGCAGTAAAATTGAATTCTCTACCGACCTGTATACTTTTAATGTGTGGAAACTGACATTTTTTATTTCAGTATTTTATTTTTATGTGGCAACAAACATGATGGCTTAATTTCGCCTTAACTTAGGTGATTAAGTGTGGTTTCACAAGGGGTTTTGTTTGAGAGGTGGGGTGGGGGGCTTTCCACTCGGACTTAGAGTTAGTGGTAGGATAAGTAATTTAAAAAAAATGTTTTACTATCTTTTCAGCATGAAGTTAGCATGTTGTTTTTCACACAAACATCGAAATAAAATTATAAAATAAAAAATCTTATAAACAGTTTCCACATGTTACAAGTATACAGGTCCGTAGAGAATTCAATTCTACTGCGTTTGCTATAAATTATTTGCGCTTGTCTTTAGGAATTCTCCCCCTCCCCTGCTCTCTGTTTTTCCGACTGTACCAACATGCAGAAATTTAAATGTAATGTGATCAAACATCTTGCTGCACAACTTCCCAGAGGTTGTCCCCTATAAATCTGGCCCCTAATCACAGTGGAAATATGCCTTGTTTGGGGGTTAATAAAAGTTTGTTTTTTTAAATTAAAAAAAGAAGAAATTTGTTGTTTTTATGTTTTGATTATAACTTTTTGACTGTTAACTATTCTGGACTTTTACCCATAGACCACATTAGTATGGTAGCCCATATGGATATAATTAACACTAGTATTCCCTCACTTAACATAGTGAATTGGTGTTTTGAAAATAAATTGAATTGAAGATAAAAACATGTACAAACATTGTAAATCATGTTATGTTTTTCTTTTGGTTTTTGTTTGTTTTAAAAAAAATATTGCATATTATTTCTTAAGTATTAATGAGAAGAAAACGTTACTGTAGATATTAAAGGTGAAGTGTTTTACTGTTGAAGGTGAAATGTTTTTCATGTTGAAAATAAAATGTTTTACTAAAAGATCGGATAAATGAGGTTTGCAATTTTCTTGATTTCAGAAATTAGAATATTTATTTTGTTACCCTACTATTTAGGAAAATTTAACTTTTCTAGTTCAAATAAGTGTTTGATGGAACTTATATATCTCTCTCTCTCTCTCTCTCTCATATATATATATATATATATATATATATAGAGAGAGAGAGAGAGAGAGAAAGGAAGGATGAAAGTAATCCGACATAATGGGAAAGGAAAAACCAAAAAATAGTTTGTATTTATCAATGTTTCGTCCATTTTTCAGTGTGACCAAACCCTTAAAGTCTCCTGTTCTGCTTACATCTCCCTCTCTATACTGTCCAGATTTAATCTTCCTCTGAACTCATTAGATCTAAGCCTGTCTTTAAGGCTCACATTCACATCCATCGTTATCATTCTCATATCATTTCTCTCCCATGCAACGCATGTCCTCAAACCTCACTGACCAAGTTTCACTTCCATACATCAGTATACATGACTCATCCTGAGGAAGTCTTACAATAAAGACGAAACGTTGATGTATACGTAAACAACTTTCGGTTTTTTCTTTTTCATTTCCCATATATATATATATTTTATCAAGGAGTTACTTCCCTTATGCCGACTCATTTCTCGAGGAATCTATAAAAAGGAGATTTGTCGTTGTGTATGTCCAAAGAGAGAAATAGGTTGGGTAGAAAAGAAAGAGTTTAGGGACAGGGAAAGAAAAAACAAAAGTTGACCCCAAAATCTGGCTCAGTTTTCGATGTTCATGGTCAGATAATTTTATGCAAAATTTTGTAAAAAAAACTAGTGAACCAATTTTAAGAAAATCAGAAGAAAAAGGGAATAACAGAGTTACAAAAGCAAGTCCTTCCAATTAATGTGGAGGACCAAAAATGACCATTATAACATCACTCAATAAGTCTTGGGGCTAACATACAGATGATGCCACTAATAAAAATCAAACCGTCAAATGACATGTGTCAAAATTTGAACCCAATCAGATTATTAGTTTACAAATTACAGTTATTTAAGTGAAGCTACTATTGCAAATTTTAAAAACAATGGAAAAAATCTGAATTGTTTTTGTGTTTTGATAAAGCATTGCTTTCTGATGGGAAAAATACTGTTCAAGTAAAGCAATAGCTTGATAAATGTTACTCGGACTCTGGTTCATCAGAAACAATGATTAAGAGATGGTACACTGACTCTACACACGGTCATACAGACGCATATCATGTTGCTCCAATTCGCCAATTGTCCCAGAAAACATTTTTTTTTTTAATCAAAAAGCTCGTTTTTGGCCGATCATAAATTGAAGTTGCGCGAGATAGCAGAGAAGTTGAAGATATCAGAAGACAGTGTATTCAATATTTTGCATGAACATTTGTCAATGAGAAAGCTGTGTTCAAATTGGGTGTCACGTCGATTAAAAACAATGCATCAGTGATTCAGAACGTTGTTTGCAACAGTTTCAACGCAAGAACAAGAAGTTTTTGCATCAATATGTGACAATGGATCCAACATTTCACTTCAGAGTCAAATCAGTAGTCAGCTGAGTGGACAACAGCAAGTGAAAGCTGTCCAAACATCAGCAGACAGTTTTGGCCTCCGTATTTGAGGTATGTTGTTCATCGATTACCTTTAGAAAGGAAGAATTATCAATAGTGAATATTATATAGCGTGAGCAGGCTACCCGGGGTCATAAAAACAAAATAGAAGAGGTTAATAAAAAGTGTGTGTAAAATCTTTATATTAAAACTCTTATCTCAATCCGTCTATCTTTCTCTCCTTTCACCTCCGCCCTGCCCATTCCTCTCTTGTTTTAATGTATTGAAAATAATAATAATTTAAGTCACTCACCTGAGCTTTCAGTTTTAAAGTGATTGCTCCTGGAAAACATTGAGTTTCTTCCGTGCCCACTTAAATTTATTTTTCAATCTATATTTTTTTTTTATTTATTGTTGGGCAATGCCAAGTTTCTTATCTTCCCCTTTCCTATATTTATTTTAAAGTATTCGCTGGCGATGTTGAGTTTCTCATTTTTTTCTTCTCCATCAAGCATATACCACATTGAAAATACACCGCTGTATTATTGCACACATTTTCTCTATCTAGGATATTGACTCCCGAGCAATGCAGATCACCTTTTCTGGTATCATCATCATCATCAACCGGTTTATTTGTTGAATCAAGCCACAATTAATCCTCTGATGAGGGTGGGGCCTGATTGTCTAGTCTCGAAATCTAAGTCTTCCTCTCTACTCCTGTCTTTGGCAAGGCTTGATGAAATCCATACCCATGGCCTTCCTATCACGTTTGACTACATTCTCCCAAGTCAAGTTGGGTCTGCCAGTGGTGATGTTCTCTGCTGGCACATTCAACTGTCGGACTTTAGCAATCCAGCCATCGCTACGCTCAATGTGACCCAACCAATGCAGTCTGTCCGCAAGGCTTTTCAAGTCGACCTGTGAGAGCAGGGATTCAAAAGAAACATACTGTTCATGCCTCACCAAACAGATCCATCTGACCATTGCCCTGTCATTACGGTGCAGCTTCTTTAGTATGCCAGCAGAGACAGCCCAAGTTTCTGAGCCATACAACAGCACACTTCTGACACATGAAGAGTATACACGCCCTCTCGTAGTTGTTGGCAGGTGTTTGTTTGTCAGGATTGGTAGCAGCTCTCTAAACTTTTTCCAGGCACACTTGCAACGTGTAACTGCCTCGAGTTCAAGGCCTCCACCTGATGACAGCACATCTCCAAGATAACAAAAGTCTGTCACTACTTCCAGCTTGTTGTCACCAGTATCCATCTCCGTCAGTGGTCTGCCATCTATTGGTCTTGCCGTGTCGGTGCAACGAAAGCACTTAAAGTGAGGATCTGCTTTGAGAGAGCCCTTTATGCCACTGCACCTTTTGTGGACCCAGTGAGTGCAGATGATTGAGTTGCTGCCAGTTCCTTTCAGACATACAGCACATGGGTAGTTTCCTGTTTTCTGTAGTAAGCTGAGGTTTGGACCTGCGATCATGACCATAGTTTTACCCATGTTGACTCTGAGACCTTTCTCCTCCATGCTACTCTTCCATCTATCCAGACGTTCCTTGAGTGACTGAAGTGAAGTATCAATGATCGCTAGGTCATCAGCATAGAGCAGCTCCCACGAGCAGCCAGTATGCAATTCCAATGATAGAGCCTCGAGTACAATGATGAATAGAAGGGGACTTAAGACAGACCCCTGATGTAAGTCACTCATACAATCGTATAACAAAATACAGTGAAAATCTTTCTCTCGGGCAATGCTGTGTTTAAAAATACCTGCTCTATGTAGGATCGTTCTATCTAGAATAGTGATGATTCCCGGGCAATGCTGAGTAAACATACCTGTGCTATCTATGATATTGAGCACTTTCAATTGACTTATACTACTTATATACTGTATTATTACTATTATGGTTCCCGGGCAACACCGAGTTCACAAAAGATAGAGAAGTTCTTTCTCCCAGGCAATGCTGTGTTTAAACACACCTGCTCAATCTAGATGTTGAGCACTTTTGGACTACTATATACCACTTACCAAATGTAACGTTTATTGCTCCCATTTTGAGCGCTACTAAAACCATTGTTTCAGGGTTTTTTGTCCCTAGTCCTAAGAGAAGCTTAAGAAACGTTAAATATTTTTGAAATAAAATGCTGAGCGAAAGGGATACATTGAAATTACAGTGTTTTCTTTCCAAATTATGGCTGAAAAATCTGCTATAAAAATATACTTTTAGACTTTATGTAGATTCTCTAGCCTTTTTGTCTATAGGGCACACACACAAATATCATAACTATAATCTGCTAACTTTTAATGGAATTTTCCACTCCTCAAACCTTATACTTACTCTAGCCTCGTGTAGAAAACTACTGTTTTGAACATTATTTTTACACATCCGTCTCTGATCTTCTTACAGCAGTAACAAGTTGTGTTCAATTTAGGAACAGAATCTCAAAACCCATTTAAGAGAGTAATTATTCTGCGTATAGTAATCTGTAATGAATAAAATATGTGAATTTTGTTACTTCAACCAATGACGTCACAATAACAACAACACATTATTATATTCATAGGTGAAAAGATAAAATTAAATGATTTTGAGCTGAAAATCTTGTAGGTCTGCCCACAACAAATACTCTCTACCCTGAAGATGACTGAAGTAAATTGAAAGCTTGGATAATAATAAATTTACATATGAACGTAAAGTTCCCTCACTCCTAATACACAGCAACAAATAAAATGTTGCATGCGGTCGCTCGTGTCAGGAGTTAAAATCTTGTTACATACACCTCAGTTTATGATAAATTAATGTTTGGTGTTATTCATTTGTAATTTTATGGTCTTATTTTCCTATATATATGTAAATGTTTTTATATTAACACTAATTAATTAAAGTGATTTAATAAAAAAAATGGATAAATTACTAAAACCTTTCTTAAAATAGTATGTTCATTAATTTTCAAAGGATGTAATTTTAAATTACAATAGATTTATATTAAAGATGTAATGTTGTAATGTAAAGTTATACATTTCCAAAGAATACTTAGAGCTAGATGAATAGATGCTGGCAGTTTTTTTAGCATATTATATAAACGGATAATAATTAAAAAAAAAATAATTTGTGGATTATCTGTCGCTAATTTAATCTACCATTCGATGTGTACTTGATGCAAAACCTAATTCACCTGTGAAAACAAAAACAAAATTTCATCGTAAGTGAACTAAATGTGTGAATCAGCATGGCCGCGGCTGGACAAGATGAAAGCAATTCGGAAGTGAAATCTTCCTACCACGATGAAACATGACTTCTTTGGAGCCGTTGTTGCATCAGTTCTCGAAAGTAGCACCTGGACTTTCACCAAAAGATTGGAGAAGAAAATTGATGGTGAGTACACCCGAATGCTAACAGATGCTATTCATATCTCGTGGAGGCAGCACTCTACGAGAAAGCAACTCTACAGACACCTTCCACAGATCTCAGCCTCGATCACAGGGAGGAGAACCAAAATTTGCTTGTTACTGCTGGGATGACATCGCCAGCGATGTTCTTTTGTGGATGCCAAAGCAGAGATGTATTTGACATGGCGTCGGTTTTTAACTCGATTTGACACCCTGATAATGCCCCCAAAATCGAAAATTAAACAAAAATACAGCTAATAAAAATATACAGATCAGTTCAAAATTAAATTTTCGACCGATTGGTTACAGTTATTAGCTGTATTTTTGTTTAATTTTCGATTTTTGAGATGTTAATCATACAATATCGAAGCTTGACATCGAGTAAAATCAGACACCATGTTGAATTCGTCGGGTTTACAAGACTCTGAAGGTAACAAGAAAAAATGTAAATAAAAGCAATTTAAAATATTTTAAAACAAAACAATAGGCAGGTAAGTAGAAAAGTAACTTGTATTGCCTTTGGTAACAGTTATTTGATGCCTATTTTGGGGGGGTTTTCACCCCTTTTTTTCTGCCAACTTTTCTTGAAAATCGCTGAAATTATATTTTTGAAAAATAATAAAAAAGCATACAATGCAAATTTTTTTATCTTCAATTTTTCAGCGATATACGTCCTCATTATTTTTTGGTTGACATCGATCTGCATGATGTTAAAACGGTATCAGAGGTGAACAGTTGCAGTCAGGAATGGACGCACATAACAACGTCAAATGAAGTAGAAATTGAGGATTGTTCTTGCTTTTATATGTTTCAATAATTTGCGACTGTTCTGGACTGTTTTAATATCACACGGATCGATTTCAACCAAAAGCAAGTGACAAAAACAAGGGATGAAACAATGAGCCTCATTTTGCTCAAATTGAAATGAATGGCTCTCACCTTAAGGAAGCCCCCTGCTTTGATAAAATTCTGGGACTGACCTTCACTCCAGATCTGAAATGGTTGGATGATTCTACCGCTCCAAAAAGTATCTCACTCTTGGTGCAATCCTCTACCTGTACAAGAGTCAAATACGTCATAAGATGGAGTACTGTTGCCACATCTGGGGAGGTGCTGCTCAGAGTATCCTTTCCTGTTTTGACAGAGTACAAAACCGACTCTGAAATCTAGTGGGCGATGTCATCTTCTCTACCCTACAGCATCTTTCTCACGGAAGTGACGTTGCTAGTCTTTCTCTACTCTATCGTTACTTTCATGGCGAGTGCTCGACTGAGCTTCATTCTATGCCCCCCTCCTCCCTTGTAAAACAATCACAACAACAAAAACTTGTCTAGCTTGAACCACTGTCAATAAATTCCCTTTCTCCCTCTGTGTATCTAGAAGCGGAACTTCCATTGGCGAAGTTTCTTTCCTAGAACTACCTGTCTGTGAAATACAGTACCACAGGGCTGCTTTCCAGCTGACTATAACATTACCCTTTTTAAGTTCAATGTAAACAAATTCTTGCTGAGCTGTCCTCAATTTTCTACCAGTTACAACCATCGTTACTGATCCCTTCGGTGTCTCACCATCTACCTGTTCAACTCAATAACCCTTATCCTCAAGTGGCCTTTGGGCCTTCATAACTGGTGACTCGTTTGTTAAAAAAAAAAGTCTTTTAACTCTGATGAGAAAGTATTTCACCAAAAAATTTCAGATCAAAATAAAAAATTTTCATTATATGGCTTTTAATGGTTTTATTATGTTTCTATAATTCAAACTATTTTAGAATTTAGAGTAAAGGATCAGTTTCGTATATAAATTTAACGTACAATGAGTCCCCAATTCCGGGTCATTCTAGCGTTTTAGGGCATTAACAATTTTTTTTACCAGTAACCCTAAGTCCGAGTGGCTTCCGGTTAAGATTAGGTAACAAATGTTTTGAAAAATATTTATTGGGGAGTGTGAAATCAAAAGCTTTTATGATGTTGTTCTCACAGAATAATATCTAGTACAAAATTGACAATATTATTGTAGATTAACACCCTCAGCTAAATCCCTCCCCCCTAAAAAACGACCATCAATTTTATCTAGGCGATTACGCATGAACACAAACATTTTAGAATTTAGAGTGGGGATCAGCTTTGCATATAAATTTAATGTAAAATGATTCCCCTCTTCCGGGTCATTCTAGCATTTTAGGGCTGGTAACTAATTGTTTTTTGCGATGGGAGATAAATTCTATGCATTCTTTTTTTTTGGGGGTGGGGGTGTCTACCTTTTTAGACGATTACGTGTGGTTTTACAACCTTGCCACTTGGTTTATGGTAAAAAGATTAGTTAACAGCCCTAAAATGCTAGAATGGTCCGGAAATGGTGAATCATTTTCCGTTAAATTCCTATGCGAAACTGATCCCCATTCTAAATGTTTTTTTCCTTCTTTCGGTACAGTTTTACAAAGTGTTTACACGTAATTGCCTAAACAAGGTAGAATCTCATGTTTTTTTTTGTTGTTGTTGAGGGGGGGGGGGGTGATTTAGAATTTTGACAAATTGACTTAACAGCGGTTAGAGGCGGCAATACAAAACGGAGAATAACCGAAACGAAATTGCTCCAGTTAAGAAAGTTCAATAGCACCTATCTACTGCAACAAGGTTAGACAGATATGTCGGTCGTCAGTTTATTGACCTCAATAAGGGGCATTTTGGACAAGTGCAATATCTGACGTTATCGGACAAGTCGGCTTTCCCCAGTGGGGACACCTCAGGCGAGTGTCATCAAACCAATTTTCCTCTCTCGAAGGAGGTAATACCTAGGAGGACGGTTTCTTAGGTCCTAATAAAGTCATATCTCACTAGAATCCAAGAGGCAACCCCCGGTACAAAGCCACAGGTTCTACACGCGTTGAAAAGATTTGGTTCCCCGCCTTCCGATGCGCGCTACTGCGACCATGGTTCACAGTTCCGTAATCGTTCATTTTAAATTGGCCATAAAAGGGTGCAAACGTCGTGGCCCTTTTTGTCCTTCATTTATTGTTCTCCCTAATTTTGTAAATGAAAAGAAAATCAAGAAAAGAACGACGCTATATTTGTCAGTGTATCCAGACCGATTTTAGGATTTACCAAATAAATGAATAAAAACTTTCTTAATTAGCAGGTAAGTCATTTATTTTTAAACCTTTAAAAAGTTTTAAATAAAAACAATTAAATGATTTTGTTTTCTGTTTTATTGTCTTTTCAAAGTAAAACGAACGTTTCTTTTCGTCAGTGAACAAAAAAAATCATCATAATTTGTTTTTATTTTATCTTTGTCCTATTATTGAAATGTAAACAGCATTTTTTAAATAATTATATTTGAAACTGAAAACACGTGTTCCCTGGTTCTAATATGGAGGTCCATTTTAGTACTGTATGGTAATAATAAATCAAGCCCCCATTTTATAACCCCCTGGCTTTTATTACAAAAATGTATGTTTTGAAGTTTTTTCGTATTAATGACGATTAACACTCTCAGCTAAATCAGTCCCAATGAGATTCTACCTTTTTAGGCGATTACGTGTGAACACCCTAAAAAATCTGACGGAAAGAAGAAGAAAACAACATAAACAAAACAATTATTTTAAAATGTAGAGTGGAGATCAATCAGTTTCAAGTATGAATTTAACGTAAAATGATCCCCTAGTTCCGGGCCACTGTTGAATTTAGATTAACACCCTCCGTTACCCCCAGGACTTAGGGTTAGTGGTAGGGTAAGTTTTTAATGGGCGTTGCCACTCGGACTTTATGTCTTATTTTGATTAAATTATATTTTTTCAATAACTAATTTTTTAAATTATGAAAGGTGATTGTTGGGTAAATATCACACCCAGCGTAGTTTACTCCCTCAAATTCTACTTTTTCTTTTGCGATTACTGAAAAAAAACAAAAAAACCCTCAAATAAGGAATTAAATTTTAAAAAAATATTTTAGATTTTAAGGGATTGTTATAAACGTGATCCTATGGCACCAATTTTTACAACCGAAACCAGCAATGCCCTTAGCCCTCACCTGCCATTTACATGAAACAGTATCTGGGCATTTCGTACAGATAAATTCCTTCCGTAGAGGGTCTTTATCTTTGCAAAAAGTTATACAACCTATACAAGGCAAAATAGTTGCATGTAAAAATGCTAGGTTCATCTTTCAATATAATAAGTAAATATAATGAATAAGTAAATATAATGAATAAGTAATCTATATATTAAAGTAAGGTCGATTTTCTCCCCGATCTCATTGGCTATTATAGCTTCATATGTTAATCTGTTCGCCTTCGGCCACTTTTAGCGTTAATTTACATACTTGTGTAAGCATGATATCATTTGTAGATATACTCTTTGATGCATGTATGTAATATATATTACTTTTACAGAATTTTGGTATGATTATATTATATTTTCTTGAAATATGAGTTTTGAAAAATATTTATTTATTCTTCAAGTATGAAATCAATAGGTTTAGATAACACAAAAAAAGCTTCTAATTAACGGGTCTAAGTATGAATTTATATATTAAACTCCAGTTAAATATAGTCAAAATGAAAATTGTTTTAAGTGACTGTGTAATCTGAGGTATATTTGAATGGGTAATGAGTAAATGTGTGTGTATACTATTGCAAATTGTTTCTGTTTAATTTGCGCATGTAAACATTTCGGTTGGTTTTCTACCCATGTATGACTGACGGAAGAGTGTGTGTCTGAATCTAGCTTGCCTGCTATTGATTCAAGTGTGCGTTCTGTCTGGGTGTGCCAGGGGAAGGGTAAAGTAAGAAAGTTTTATTGCCTCAAATCTGTCCTTTTTAGGGTACAGTCACATCGGATGACGGCCACTACAGAATATTGCCTCCTGCTGCAATTTAATTCTAAATATTCCATGACTGGACGGCTGCTCACCAAATATTCAACCCTTTTAAAATCAAAATTTTAAATGTATTAGTAACTTAAACAGGTGGCCACATAGATCCTTGCAAAACATAAACAATGATACCAAATTTATTTTGGTAGCACAATTAGCCACCGAATTATGACCGTTCAAAGTTTGTTGGAAATTAGAAAATTTGAGGTCTTGTTTGCTATTGGTCCATAAGCCAATTGTAACAGTGTATAACTAAAAATGCACGCTTTAAACAAGGGAAATATTTTTACAAATATAATGTCATCTTGTGGTAAATGAAAATTCATCATAATGGAAGCAATGATTATTCAAGCAAACCAGCCTAAACATTGGGAAAAATCCAAGGCGATCCTTATAAGTATCGCCATGGTCAACTCCCATTACCTCGAGAAAAATCGAGCAACAATGATCAAAATAAAGGTTGTCTTTTAAATCTTTGTTCCTTCCTCACAAGATTTCATTTTGAATTCTTTAGTTTTTGTGCCACCTGCTGGTCGCTTGCCTGCCATTGTGCAGAGTAGCAGCTGTCTAACATAGGAAAAAAAACACAAAATGCACTCAACTCCCATCCCCGTTTACCCCGTGTCAGGGTGACCTGTCATTTTGTGGTGTAATGAATATGGAAAAAACAAAATGAGATTCTACTTTTATAGGAGATTATATGTGAGCATTCTGACAAACTTGGCAGAAAGAAGAAGAAAAACAAACGAAAACAGTTATTTTAGAATTTATAGTAGATCGGTTTCCCATATAAATTTAACTTAAAATGATCCCCCATTTCCGGGTCATTCTAGCGTTTTATGGCAGGCAGTTATTTTTTTTACTAATTTAAGTCAAAGTGGCTGCAAGTTAGGCTTATGATTAAGTTAGAGGACTGTAGTGAATGTTTTGAAAAATAATTTATTAGGGAGAAAGAATGTTTTTCACAAAAATTATTAGAGAGAATAAAATGCAGCTATATTACTGTAAATGTGATTGAAAATGTGCAAAATTGAGACAATACAAAATGGAGAAAACTGAAATTAAAGAAACTCCAGTCCAGAAAGTTCAATAGTCTCAATTTGGGTAGGCATTTGGTCTTCAAAAAAGTATCTTACTCTCTGCTAGACCGATTCCTTCACCATTGTGCGCACACTAACAATAACATTCCCTATGGTCAGTTATTCTATTCTCACACGCACTGATACCACCAAAATACCACATTCACTCATTTTGCAGTGTTTCATTTTTATGAACCTGTTGTGGAAAAATCAATCATAATTTGTTTTTGGTTTTAACAAATTTTGCTCATTGTAAAATCCTTTTCACAAATTGAAACTTTTTAGTCTCATAACTTCAGTTATGCATCTTTATGTTCACACGTCTTTCAGTATAGCAATATGTCTGTGATTGCTTTCAAGTTTTGTGTTGTTCTGATCTTTTTCATTAAAGTAGGTATCACAAACCAGCCTAGAGTTTAGTGTGCGAAAATGGGTTAAATTCCTATTCAGTGTTATCTTCTTACTCACTGTGCAAAAAAGTAGAAAAAATTATCCACTAGAACTTTAATTAAAAGTATTTTTCCATTCTGCGTATCGTAACAGCGATTCGTTCACAGAGACTTCAGTTTGTTTCTAAAGAAAGAAGATTTCGTAGGGGAGATAATCAACTTGCGAAATCATAATAAAAAACAACATGGCGTCTCTGTGAACGAGTCGCTGTTACGATACGCAGAATGGAAAAATACTTGTAATTAAAGTTCTAGTGGATAATTCTTTCTACTTTTTTGCACAGTGAGTAAGAAGATAACACTGAATAAGTATATAATATTGTTTTTATAAAAAAATAATTAAAAAAATTTTTTTAATGGTCCGCTCATCTGCATAAGCACCAAAATTCTTTACAAACCCTCATGTATTAAAAGATTGAAAGTTTTGGAAGCTATTTAACCGTATAAATAGATATTAAAGCAAAATTACCATAATAAAATTATTAATAGTTTTATATCAGTTTAGTTTAAGTAATAATTTTATGATCAAACAACAATGATAATTAAATTTAATTTTAAAACATCCTATAAAAAAAGTACTTTGATACAAAAAAGACAAATAGGTTAAAAAAGAATGTGAAAAAAATAAAAGTACACAGACTTGTCGATATATATATATATATATATATATATATATATATAGGGTGAATGATATCCAAAAACATGTCAAAACAAAAATAAAAACAGCTGTTGTTTTGGAAATGAATGTTTGAAAAAGAACAATACTCAAATTGTTTAGGAATCCAAATATTTTTGTAAGAGGCTGGTGGTAACGTCCATTTTATCCTGTCTGTGTATTAGTTTGGTGCTGGAATTATCCGTTTCACAGGGTTTTTGGATATCATCCACCCTGACTTTATGCTCCCATCTCAACATAAGACTCTTTACCTTTTGGCCCTTATTTTGTTTTTATTTTATGTAAAATTTTCAAAGTTAAATGTTGCCAATAATATTTACAATTACATTGTCAGCTTTTCTCTATCCTCTGATGAGAAGAGTTTATCTTTGAAAATCCATGGATTAAGGATATGAAGCTCCTTGCTCTGAACTTTTGATGTTCTAATAAATATTGTATCTTTACAATTTTGTATTCTCATCTTTCACCTCTAATATATATATATATATATATATATATATATATATATATATATATATACATACACATGTATACATATTTCTCTTTGAATTCCATGATTTTTAAAGGATAATCATATATTGCAATTTTTTATGATCTAAATTTTAGTTTTTTTTATTGATTTACTTTTAAAAGAAAAATCTAGCTTTATTTCTACTGTGCTATGAATCATATTAAAACTATTCTATGTGTTAGCTGTTGAAATGAATATTATATGAACATTAAAATTTGCGCTTCCATGTAATTTTTATACTCTTTTTCGAGAGGTAACTGGATTTTGCTAAATGTTTAGGCTGCCTTGATTATTGTTATCGTTATGATTAATTTTCATTTACCACAAGATGATATTATATTTGTCAGGATTTTTCACTTGTTCAAAACCTGCATTTTTAAGTATACACTGTGAAATTTGACTTTTGGACCAATAGCACACAAGATGGCAAATTTTCTAATTTCAAACAAACTTTGAACGGTCATAATTCGGTGGCTAATTGTGCTACCAAAATAAATTGTTTATGTTTTGCAAAAATCTATGTGGTAACATTAAACGCGTTTGAAATTTTGGTTTGTGATATTTAATTAAAGGTTTCAAGTGTGTCTCATTCAAAGGCGCAGAGACATTAAAGTTGGTTTTAAAAATTCCTCTCACAAAATTCATGACTCTGACTTTGACGTTGAAAAAATTTGGCGACTAATTCTGGAGTGGTTTTTCAAAACTAGCGACTCTAACAAAGATTGATGACTCCCAAGTCTGACTCTCCACCTCTGATGACGTCATTAATTTGAAACTATCTAGGGACAGATATGCCAACTAGTAGAATAACTTCAACTCTAAAAAAAAATTGATTTCCAAGCTAAACCATTTCTGGCCAGGTTGTTATTTAGCTCTCTTTCTCTAAAGTTCATCCTTTTCCTCCCTCTGTGAACTGACCCTGCTACCTCAACTGTTCTTCCTCAACACTCATCCATTCTTTTAACGTGGTCATACCATCAAAGTCTCCTGTTTTACACACATCTCCTATACTGTCCAGATTTAATCTTGCCGTAAGCTCATCAAATCTAAGACTGTCTTTAAGACTCACATTACATATCTATTGGATAATTTCTCTCCACGCAACGCATGTCCTCAACCCTTACTGGTCAGGTTTCACTTCTATACATCATCACACTGCATACACATGCCTAATAGTCTCTTCCCTTGGCCGACAGTGATAACACTCTGCTGGTTAGCAGAAGTTTCCTGAACTTACTCCATCCACTCCTAACTTGCAATCACACTAGCACCTGCTCCACCCTGTGCTCAAATGGTATCATCATGGTAACAAAACTGACAGACAAAAATTCCTGAATCTGACTTTGATAACCCTAACACCTCAAAAGTGGGAAAAATCTGGCGATCAATTCTAGAGTCGGTTTTCAAAAAAAGCTACTCTAGCAAAAATTGCCGATTCCCAAGTCTGATTCTCGACCTCTGATATCATTATTTTGAACCTATCCAGGGACAGATATGCCAGCCAGTAGAAAAAATAGAATTCTGCTTATTTTTCTTTCTGTTTGTAATGATAGGAAGAAAAGTTTAAACTTTTTTTTTGAAGAACCCACCCTTCCCAAATGAGCAGACAATTGGTATTTTGGTTGACAAGCCCCAAACAAATTATCTGCATACCAATTTACATCAACTAAATAGACGACGATGTTGATACAAACTCTTTAATCGACTCCTCTTGGCCATTCTTATTATTTGTCGTGGTTGATAGCGAATATTTAAGGGAGGGTTTGGTATTTGCAACTCGGTTAGAGAATGTTATTTGTGTCTGGTCTGTTGTCCACTGTGGATTTCGGGCTAACTGAAATGACCTTTCCGAAACACTGGCCTTGGATTTTATATGTCGGTAGGGGTATGTGTGTGTATTATGGGAAGGGTTAGAATGGGAGATGATAGGGGCATTTGGAATGGGGAGGAAGTGGGAATGGCTTTGTATATGTATGGTGATATATGAGCATTAAATTGTTGGTTTGATTAGAGAAGTGTTTATATAAGCCAGTGTAGATGAGTAGAATATCCGTAAAATATTACTCTGTCATCTCTATATATAAAAAACGAAAGTTGTATTGTCTGTCTGTTAACCAAAGTTTTGGAACCAGAACAAATTCATGCCTCTGTAGCAGTTACATGAGAGATCTATTTTTGTTTGTATGTACACGCAATATCTTGCGTTATGTCAAGTTATAATTTGGTCGGCGTATTGATACACATGCGATTACCACACTACTGACATGCGCACTGGAAAACTGCATTTTTTTCCGTCCACAGCTGCATGCGCGCAAAATACAACAGTTTGAGTCTAGACTCCGACATTGACAGACTGGCATTCTCTCTTGTTATTATTATTGTGATGAGGGACTGGAATAAACTCAAGACCTGAAACTATATTATATCTTTACCCAAAAGCCGGCCGACCTCTCAACTCTCTTTATATTCCTTTCTTCCCGCTTACAAAGATGCTTCTTATTTTAGCCGAGATCTCTGTCGCTGTTAATGTAACTGACGAACACAATCCAAGAGAAGAACCAAACCTTCTTTTAAGAGTTGAAAAAAACAAAAACTTTCCAACTAAAAAAAGACAATAACACATGATACTCGTTTTATTATTATTCATCATTTTCGGACTTTGTTGTTATCACAACGTTTTGACCGTTTTGGTCTTTGGCCTTCTTCAGATGTCTTGTATCAAACTGTCATGAAATCGTTTTGCTGCCTTTTATCAGGACTGAACTTGGTTATCTTGCAATATAGTTAACAGCTGAGAAATCAAAAAAATATATAAATACAACAAATACGTTTTATCAAATTTATTAAAATTACATTTTTTACCGACCTGTATACTTTGAACGTTCTGTAACTGTTTAATTTTTATTTCAAAATTAGAATTTGTTCAATTCTCACTCTTTTGACACGCGAGAAACAAAATTGCTGTTGTTGGTGGTGCTTCATTCCTTAAAAAAATAGTAAAAACAAAAATTGCTTACCCTACCACTAACCTGAAGTCCCAGACTTAAGGTTAGTAATAGGGTAATTCATTTTTATTTTTATTATCTTTTTTTGTCCTAAACTTATCACAAGCTACGTCATTTTTATTATTTTCGTGCTTTGATAAGTCAATTATATGATAAAAAATTCAGAGATAATAAATCTTACAATCAGTTTCCACACTTTCAAAGTATACAGGTCGGTAGAAAATTAAATTTTAATGCGTTTGGTGAAAGTTATCAGTTAGTAATTTTTGTTTTTGATTTCTCGGCTGTTAACTATACTGCAAGATTCCCACCATGGCTGTGGAGCCAGAGCAAATTCATGGCTTTATGAGTTAGAAAAAAATAAAAATCAGAAGCTGATACATGATACCAGTGGTTTGTATGCCCCAAAGATTCAAGTAGAAATCGAGAATAGTGAGAACTATTATGAGAAAGGGAGAGAGTTTGAATATGATTGAATGACCCTCCTCCCTCCAATTTGTCCTGCATGATACTAGTTTTAATTACAATTTTCAAACAGGTATCCTCACCTTTGTTGTGTTATCACAACGTTTCGGCCATCTTCAGATGTCTCATCACATTGCACTCACACTCGGGAACCGTCATAAATTCGTCTTGCTACTTTTGCTCAGGACTGAACTCAGAACTACAATGTGTCTACGGAACAAGTTAGAGTGAACGTTTGAGACTTATAAACCTACTAACTGTACCTACCTGGTGCTGCCCGGGATGCAATGAAGTCATTTAACTTTTAATTGTGATTCATGTGCACATTTTAAAAAAGAACTTATAAAGAAAGGAAATAAAATTTTAGTTGTAAAAAAAGATGATTTCATTTTTATTCTTCAATAAAAATATGAGTTATTTCCCCTATTGATTTTGCTTTTTCGGTCATAATTGAAAAATGGTTCCATATTACCAGTTTTCTGCATAGGATTACATAATACTTGGTCTTTTGGCTAGGACACCACCCATTCTCCAAACTCCATCCCTAGTTTTCTTTTTTCTCACACTTAGACCCCACTCCCATTTAGAGATCGACCTGCTTGTTTTTGGTTCTGAACAAACTAGAAAATAGTGGGTGGTCTATTATTTAAAAAGGTTTGGGAGGGTCTTACTAACCAAATTTTTGGTTCTTTCCCCACTCCCCGTTTTATTCCAATGAAATATTTGTATATAAATATATTTACGAAAAAATAAAATTTTCAACAAATTTGGGGATATATTAAGTAGGACGACCCCTCGAGTAAATGTGGTATCGTGGTGACTGAGATAATTCTAGTTTAAGGGTAGGATAGACATTTTTATAAGTTTTGACCAAGGATGAACCCCCATTTTCCCACACTTTTACCTTACAGCAAATAAATAATTCAAAGTGTAGTATCTGTTCTAGCACTGGTTAATGAAGGAGACATCTTTTTAGATTGAGGCAATTAAAATTTTTGTCCCAATCCAGAGTACCCCGTTTTGGGGAGCTGGATTTTATCCACATTAAAAACCGACCTTTTGTCTAACTCTTCCCCCATGGGAAGTCAAGTAAATAGGGATGACATAATTTTTTAAATAAACTGAAGCAAAATACGTTGGCACTAGCCAATAACATGGTACAACAATAACAAATGAAAATTCTGATACGTCAACTTAAATGCTATCTCGATTGAATTTTTTAAATCGCACAAGATAACTTTATATGTTAGCTTAAATTTTCTACTTTATTAGAAATTCCTTTTTTGGGACTTTTTCGTCTTCCCTCGAGTGCTTTCTGATGTTCTTCCACTTTTAGTTTGAGGGAGCGAGCAATATGTTTTGCTTATGTACACGTTTCTGCAACGACATGGGATGGAGTATATGTAGTCTTTGGTCATTTTCCCTCCATAGATGGCTTTACTAGGTCAAGATCTCTTCGAAGTGTTGAATCACCTTTGAACACTATACTGATGTTGGAAGGACCACATTTACTGGACGGTAGGTATGTCAGCATGCACAATACTGTCTGTTTTGTAGTGGTGCATAGTTGCAATGGATGCAGACGACAGCCCAGTAATGGGAAAATATCTGGCTTGGGGTTTGACTACCCAAAATTTGATTTCTCAACTTGGAAATGTGATTGCTTCTTTAAGGCGAGCTTCCATGTTGTAATTGCAAGCCATTTGAGATTTTACAAAAGTTATGTTCGTTTCAGATGTTGACCCTTCAAGGTCAATCAGTTTTTATGTCCATAGATTAACAGCTGATTTTTTTTTGTTTTTTTTTTTGCGATACCAACCGGTGTTTTACCGGTGCGTTTTTTTAATTTATTATTCTTCGCTACCCTAAGCGGTTTGTTTATTTTTTTAAATTAAAAAAAAATTTTTTTTAAGAATATGCAGAGGACCACATTTTTTAATTCGCCCTTAATCGGACGAGTCATCAATTTTTATATATATATATCAATAAATTAATTTATAAATTAATTAATTAAAATATATATATATATATATATATATTCAGAGAAAAGATAGAAGGAATCAATTGGGTCTCTGTTACTCTGAGAAACAGAGAGGGGCGTTCGAGGTCTTAAGCCAAGTGACTGTTTGGTTTGTCCTGATTGCAAGTCTGTCATTCTAAAAATAAAATGTTGTTACTTGTTTTAAACTTGAGTTGTGATTTTGTTTGGAAGGAAAATCCATTTTTTACAGTAGTGACCAGGAGCACATGATTGACACTACACAGTGTCGAAATCAAGCCCCGAATATGGATGAAGAGAACAAGTGGGCAATCACAGCCTGTTCAGCGAATCCACTCAGACATAAGTTCACAGACCGTGAGAGGTTTTTCAGTATAGAAATAAACAGAACATAGCTTCTAAATAATTTAATAAAAGAAAAAGAAAAAAATTAATGTATTAGGGTGGAAGCCCTTCGTGAAAATTCAGATACCTCCAATTTTTATGAAAAGTTTCAAAATAGGTATTAGTCATCAATTAATAAATATTCCCTAGACTTCAGTTTCTTTGGAGAGTGTAGGAGCATAATATGAGCAACACCTCCCATTTGAAAATTAAAATATTTCAGTCATTAGATTCTCTGAATTTCAATTTCTCCGTAGATCCCTTAAATGTTAGACATTTTCTAGAATGAAAATAATGTAATAGATTTTGACCAAAATTAGAATAAGGATTCGAGACATATAGTTTAGTATCATTATAACTTGATTTTAATCTTCGTAAGGGTACATAAAACAGTTTTGTTCATGGAATTAATTTTACTTGTTCTGGGACGAGTATTCTCCTTTTTTGACATTTATTATATTATTATTAGATCTAATTATCATCACTGTTTTCGAGCCAATATGATTGTGATTTGTTCAAAATAGACCAGTTTATGGTATATGGAATATTTTTTGATTTGAGTTTCTTATTAGGGAAGTTGTATTCCTTTTATCATTATTATCTCTATTAAATGAACTTATGTGGTTTGAGATGTGAGGTTTAACGCTCACACAAGCTGAGCCTATGTATGTATGTCATTTTAGAGAAATATCTATCCGGTTAGGATTGATATTTTAAATAGTATTTAATCATTTGAAATACTATTAGAAATTCTATCGATGTTGGGTAGATTATTGCTTTGTTACTTTTTTTTTTACTTATATTCTTTTACTTATATTTTACATTATATACATTGTTTTCACCAATTTTATAAATTTTAAATTATTTATAAATTCTAAGCATTTCTTTTTTTTCCATTTGATGTCTTTCTTTTTCTTTTTTTCTTCTTTCTGTT